>BQNB010074393.1:6979-25395 GCA_026074375.1 Tanacetum coccineum | reverse complement strand
TGAGTTGTCGAGATGCATATGCAATAACTTTCTCTCTTTGCATTAACACTGCTCCCAGACCTTGATGGGATGCATCACAGTAAAAAACAAAATCATTGTTTCCTTCTGGTAATGCTAAGATTGAAGCTTCACAAAGCTTCTATTTTAGTAATTGGAAATCCGACTCTTGATCTTCGCCCCAGATATACTTCTTGTTTTTCTTGGTTAATTCAGTCAAAGACATTGCAATCTTTGAAAAACCTTCGATGAATCTCCGGTAGTAGCCGGCAAGTCCTAAGAATTGGAAAATTATGTGAGTGTAGTAGGAGATGCCCAATTCTTAACTGCTTTAATCTTGGCGGGGTCAACATAAAGTCCTTGACTATCAATTAAGTGTCCAAGAAATTGCACGATATGAAACCAAAAATCACACTTAGAGAACTTGGCATACAACTTCTCTTTCTTGAGTAATTCTAGGATTATTCTCAGATGATTTGCGTGCTCTTCTTTGTTACGAGAGTAGATGAGAATATCATTAAACGAATTTGTCCAAGTATGGTTTACATATACGGTTCATAAGATCCATGAATACAGCAGGTGCGTTAGTTAAACGAAACGGCATCACTTGAAATTCGTAGTGTCCGTATCTTGTTCTGAAAGCAGTCTTGGGAATATCTTCATCCCTTACTATCAGCTGATGATAGCCTGATCTTAAGTCAATCTTCGAGTAGACACTCGAACCTTGAAGTTGGTCAAATAAGTCATCGATCCGGGGTAATGGGTAACGATTCTTTATGGTAAGTTTATTCAACTCCTGATAATCGATACACATTCTGAAAGATCCTTCTTTCTTTTTGACAAATAAGACAAGAGCTCCCTAGGGTGAAGTACTTGGTCGGATAAAACCTCAGTCTGCTAACTCTTGAAGTTGTTTAGATAGTTCTTGCATTTCTGAAGGAGCTAATCTATAAGGTGCTCGGGATACAGGTGCCGCTCCTGGAATTAGATCGATTTAGAATTCTACTTGGCCAACGGGAGGAAGGCCAGGTAGATCTTCAAGAAAAACTTCCAGAAATTCTCTGACTACTAGGATATCTTCTAGTCTTTTCTTGTCTGACTTCTTTTCCATTACTTGGATTACAAAAACTTGATAACCTTAGGATATATATCTTTCGGTTTTTATACAGGATATGAGACTTAGTCGGAGTTTTTAGTCGGGTTTTACTTTGGGACCACCCTCGAATGATTATGTTTCACGTCGATGGGAATGTGGACTACTTTCTCGTCACAGATGATCCTAACATGATACTTAGATAACCAATCCATACCAATGACGACGTCAAAACAACCGAGTTTAATCGGCATAAGATCAATTTTGAAAAGTTGGTTTAACAAGGTCAAATTTCACCTTGAATGATGGTGTTTGTGCTCACTAATTTTTCGATCAGCCATTTGATATTGTAAAAGGATCTAATTATAATGGAGGAATATTTACTTAGAGGCAAAGATATGGATACAAGCTTTTACGGCTCCCAGAATCAAATAATACTCTAGCTAGATTGTTGGTCGAAAGGAACATACCCGTACTTACATTCGGAAATTGATGAGCATTCCTAACCATAGCATGTACTACTTTCCCTGGGCATTGTTGTTTGGTTGGTCTTTCGGCACTGATTTGCCATAATGCTTTTTCTCTCCACAGGCATGGCAAGTAACTGATCCCACTGGTAGCAATAACCTTCCAGTGGCTGGCGCCCTTGTTTCTTTCTCTGCAGTTCTGAGTCAGATATCCCACCTTGTTTCAAGTATTACACTTAACAATGCAAGGCCCTGTGTGATGGAAAGTGCATTTCTTACACAAAGGAAGGCTGCCAGAATATCTACTATTTTTAGCTGGAGTGGCAGCATAAGCCCTGAAGGTTTCTTGCCTTCTGTTCTGTTGTGGTTGGTGATTATTGTAGCGGTTGTTGGTGTTGGTGTTATGGTAGTTGTTGTTATTATCGTTGCGGTAGTTGTTGTTGAAAGTTCTTCTGTCGTCAAACTTTCGTTTGTGATCACTGATTAATTGGCACCAAGTGTGCTTTTGTTTACCTGATCTATTAGCCTTTAAGGCTAATTTAATGGCTATCCTCTAGAGTTTAAAGGTTTATAGGCGTTAAACACTCCCTTCAGTACTATCAAGGTAATTTCCCTTGATGAAAACTTCCACATTTACTCAATCTCAGGCACCATAGTGGGGACATAAGGTTGCCCAATTGCCTGGAACTTCTTCCATATTCATTAATCACCCCCCTTCACAGTCAGATGGTAAAATTCGTCTTCCATATTCTGGATTTCAGTTTAGGGACAATACTTCTTTATCAAAAGCTTCTTGAATTCAACCCAGGTAATCTTGTAAGCTTCTTCTATCCCAATAGGTTGGGCAAAAGAATTCCACCAAGATAGAGCTTCTTCAGTTAAGGTACCAGTAGCAAATTTCACCTTGTAGTCTCGTACAGTTCCTACCGAAAACACTGATCAGTTCTTTCAAACTCAGCGTATGAACCAACAAGCTCCTTTCGAACCTATATAAAGTTGATAGGTTGGCAGCTCATGAACTCTTTGTAGCTAACATTGTCTTGCACAAGAGCTACACTTGGTCTGGTGGTATTATTAGTATTTTCCATGTTAGCGGCTTGTGCTTTCAAAGCTGCGGTAACACGTTAGCACTCGTTCCTGACGGCAGCAATGAAGTCATGGTCTGGTGCTTCAGATGTTGACATCCTTTTCGGAGGCATCTATCGTAAACAAGATAACACGTAATAAGACTGATACCACAAGTCTTAAAACATGAATACAGTTTAAAATAAACATTGTCACATAGTGATATCGAAATCATAGATAATTCATATCAAATAAAATATCTATATTTATTTAGAAATCCTGGAATGAATTATAATGATGAGACAAGATGAAGATATAAGAGAAGTTGTGGTATGATGGATATATCGGTATATATGGAACAACAATGTAAAACTGGATATGCCATTGTATTAAATCATAGAAAAACTATGCCTTTGTACTAACAATAGTCAAAATTTGACAAGTGTTTGTTATTTATACACACTTCCCTGGCTAGGTTAAAATCTATAACTAGTATCTAATCTAGTAGTTCGATGGTCTTTCCTAGCTGTTCTTGAGTTCATAGATTGCATTCAGAAGACTTTCCTTGTCTGCTTGGTGACGGACTAATTGGATTTCTTTGATGATTTGTTCTAGATTAGTAGTCCTGAAGCAAGCCAGAGCAATCTTGTTGTTATTTCCCATTTGCTTTTCTTTGAAGTTTGCAATTCGAGGCGATGAGCCTTTTTGGAGTTTCAGCTCTTAGATTGTCGACATCTTAATTGTATGATTACCACCGACCGAACCTTTCAAACCTTCTATTTTGTCTTCTATGTGCTCAATGCGGTCGAGAGAGATTTTATCCAGGTGATTCAGGATTTTCTCAATTTGCTCCTCGTGACGTTTCAAACTTGTCTTACCAGAGCTTTCTCCCATCTCAAATTCTTGAGGTAGGGCAGAAGTAGAGGAGAATGATTGATTATGGCCTTGTTTCTTAGGTGACAATAATCCCTCCAAAAGAAAGAATTTTTGAGGATTAAACATTGTAGATGGAGGCACAATAGTTGGTGGTGGAGTAGGTGATTCTTTAGCATAGTATGCATGCATGACCTTCATATAGGGGTCATCATGAAAAAGTGAAAGAGTGGTGAAACCTATTGGAACTACACCAAATGAGTATTTGAAGACTAGAATATAGTTTTTTCCTGTAAGCTGGGACATAGTCAGGGAAAGCTGGGATAGTCCAGAAAGTTGAAGAAGAAGCATCCTTAATATCAAATATATGGTTGGGGAGAAGACATCACTCTGTTAAACAACATAGCGTTAAATAACATAAGTATTTATATAAATGGTAATAGTAGTTATGTATCTTTTAACATACTATTCAAAAGCATGTAGTGGCACGGAGACTATTCTGGATGGAAAAAGAAAAGTAGTTATAGTTAAGGTTTTAACCTTGTTCTCTATAACCTTGGCTCTTGATACCAATCTATAACACCCTTATTTTTGACATATAGCAGCGGAAGCTAATTTGGGGTATTATTTCATAGTACAACTTCATAATCATAGAAAGCAACTCGAAGGAGGCGTTTTAAAAGATAAGTTATCATTCATAATTTTCATCAGGAGTTTTTACAAACAGAGGTCCCAAAATCTACAGGAAAGACATAAAGTTTGAAATGATAACAGTTTAGCCGTCCGTGCCACTCTGTCCATAAGATGTTCATTACCTGAGATAAACAACTAAAAAGGTTGCACAATGGTTGAGTGAAAAATCAAATGTTTATAATAAATAGTGGTGAATATAACGTCATCAAAAGAGTGGGTTACGTTGTTATCACACCCATAAATTAATAATTGCAATGAGATACAATTAATTTTAGAAAATAGTATTATTCGTCGTAGCTCATGCAACTCAAACTGACTAGTGTATATATCAATAATGATATATATAAGAGATAATGCCCCCACGTTAGGTAATTGCCGTATACCTATAAGTTTCAAATATAGTGCGTTTGGTTACCTATCCGGCTAATACAAACGGATTCGTCAATCCCAATAGGCCTATTCATAATATTCGCGTTCACTCGCAAGTGATTAATGGTCCATGATGGTAGAGGTCTTTTGGCATAAATGGACTTAGACAACAGATGTAATAATATATCAGGATAACAGACATTTAGAAAACACTTGTATTCATGGTTTATAGCATGTATCTCCCTCACGGGTTTATGAAATAGAAGATTTAAAAGTGAGGCTATGAACTCACCTTAACAGTATAGAGAAATCTGATTGATGGCAAAAGTATATCAAGTGAAAGTAACGGCTTCGTCACGCAACCTGGGATGATATGTCAAGTCTTAGTGTGGATGTTTATGTTTCAAAACTTCATAAAGTTAACGTATATCTTTGATTTATTGATTAGGGAAATATTGTATCACTGTTCGGTAGCCAACATAATATCAGTAGGTCATGTAGTAAAACGTTAGAGGAGCCTGGCACTTTAAATTGGTAAATCCATTAAACTCGTCTAAACGTATACCAAATGAAATCCTTATATGAAGCTCCCTATAAACTTGAGACGATAAGATTTTAAGTTTCATCAAAAGTTAGTTTATAGAATTATGTTAAATATATATCGCAATATTGCTCGATTTATGTGTTAATAGACATAAATTTGTCGGGTTTTAATAAAATCGAGTTTTATAATATTAATAAAATTTTAAAAATTATATAAATTATTAATATATAAATATTTCAAGTTTGCAAAATTACAATATATACCCTTGGTTTAATAAACTTTTACATCCTTTAGGCCTTTATATATAAATTATATATAATTTTTAACCTTTAACTTTAAAACTTGGAAAAATTAGGTCTTATAGTTATAACATTAGAATAAAGATATTTTCAGCCCCTTTAGTTATAAATATTAGAATAGTTTACTATATATACCCCTATGCATTAAATAATTTGCAAAAACAATCCAAATAGCCTTGTCAGCTTATTTTAAGATTACTAATAAATTTGCACGTTATATCTTATAAGAATAAGCTAAAATAAGATGTTTCTAATGTAACAAAAGTTTAGAAAAAGGATTCGTTAGCTAGAAAATCAAAACGGGTCATTTTTAGGGTTTTAATAAAAAATACATGGGTTTGAGGATTCAATGCCTCAAAAAAGAGTTTATATATGATCTTAAGATTAATATGAACATTATAATACATATTATAAGCTTATGGAACACGATCTTGAGCTTACTTGAGCTAAATGGGTCGAAATGAGGTTTTCGGGTTCTGTACAGGCCAAGTTATGGCTTCAAAGCTTTGTTTTTTTCTTGCTGTCTTAGATTCTATTCTAGCTTAGGGGAATTCTCTTTGACCTTCCTTGAATCTGAGTTAGAACTCATGATGAGTATATGAAGATTATGATGGTGATTTTGAAAGGGTGTGAGTTCGGCTTATATATGGCTCAAAAAGCCTTTGTGCCCAATTTTTCCTAGTTTTTATTAGTGTCAAGGCTACATAATGATTCATAGGAGCAAGTATGATGAGTATTTGAGGGCTATAATTGTAGCTAAGAGGAAAGGTGGAAGGGGTGTTAGAAAGGTCCAGCTAACTCACAGAGGACAAGAGGGTGACAAGGCTTTCTTAGAGCCTAAGGGTAAGTGGATAGAGGTTGCTTGTAAGCTACTTGGGTGGCTGCTTGGTGAGTCTTAGAGGTGCTTGAGGTGTTAGGGTGCTAGTTTAGGGAGTACGAAATAGAGCAAAATGGAATCAGGATTGTTTAAGGGCTCCGGTTTAGGGTATTAAGGTTTAAAAATGTGGATTAAGGTTAGGATTAGGGATAGATTTAGGGTTAGGATTGTAAGGTTAAGTGTATAAGATTAGGGTAGTATTAAGGATTAAGGTTAAATTAAGGTTTAGGGTTTAATTTTAGGTTAAAGTGAAATTAGGGTATTTAAGGTTCATGTTAGGGGTTTAGGGTTTAATTAGGGATTTAGAAAGACTTAGGTTTAAAATTAAGGGTTTTGAGGAGTCCATTCATTAAGTTCTTTTACCTTGAGCTAAAGTGGTGGTAAGAAACAAAGTGAATTTAGGAGGTAAAATGACCAAGTTTGACTTTCCTTGCATTATTGACTTATACATTAAGCTTTAATGTGTTGTACATTTATTATAGGAAAAAATAATTCAAATGTGGTGCTTTGTATAACTTGTACACATGCTTAAAGGCTGGCACGATTCATTTTATATGTAATACATTACATATAATTAGGTTTTGATATTAAACGTTTACGTTTAAATGCTGTTTTTGAAATAACATTTTTTAAAAAGTACGTTAAACGTATAATGTACTGGAAATAATGATAATTAGAAATAGACTTGACATATTTAGGATGTTTTACATGATATAAACATAGATAGAGATGGCATTGGTAGAAGTTGTGTGAGCTCGTTTACTTTAGGGATGCAAGTTACGTTACATAATAAGATAAAGCAAAAAAATTCCCTGTAAAAAGGTGGTATATATATAACAGATAGATATTATAGTGCATCTAATTCAATAGATGGATATTCACATTGATGAAAATTACGGGTTGTTATAGTTAGTCAATTGCATCAGGATCCTGAGGAAAAATAATGAAGATTCTCGACTCTTGTGGCGGTCCCCGATATAATGGGGGCCGCCTGGTATTTAAGAGGCCGGTTCTGGAGACGAAATTTTCCTAATTTCCTGAGATTTTTAAACCTGTGCAGAGTCATGCTATCCTGGAGATCCCTTTAGTAGCCAATACTATTCCTCAAGAATCATCTAAGACTTCTAAATTTCCTAACCATGATTAAAGTAATCAAACCCTATTTGGGAAATCAAGTAAAGAAAATTGCAAAGAAATAATTGGCATGCTTAATGTAATGGAATTTATTACACTATTCTTTGTAAGCCAATTGGCTATAATTTTGTGTTACAAATTTGGGTCCCCGGAGTATAAAAGTGGTCCCCCTGAGTCCATACTATGAGTCCTTATTATTTCATATGTATTTTTTAGTGAAATATTGTAGCTATTTGGCTACAAAAGTTATAGCCCAAGAATATCCCAATGTCATATAAATAAGAAGCATAATGTATCAATAGCATCTCCCAACAAGTTTTATAGATGATAAAATTAAACGATCATCCAAGAAAAACTACGTTGCCACAACTACGTACTAAAATTCTACCAAATAAACCATAAGTTTAAGTACTAAAGTATAATACAAAAAAATAAGTATCAAAGAGGCAAAATAGTTAAATAGGTATTAATCATAAATAATATGTATTAAACAATTTTCCATATTGCTTACTTCTTCTTTCCACTCAATAAGTTCTTGATGCCTTTTCCGATTGACCTTAACGCCGCCCTGTGCTCATAAACACTAATTGGTACTTGACGTTAAAAAATTTTAGTTTGGCGATTGTAAAAGGTTCCATGTTTGGAAAAATCAATGTTTGGTGGGTTTTGAAAAGACTTGAAAAACATCATTAGACAAAGAATTGCAAACGAGTGGGAGAGGGAGTGCTCTTGCACGAGAGGCACCTTTGTCAATGTTCCATCATATCCATCATCGATGTGATGAGAGGAGGATGGTTGACCAAAGACGGATGAAGAGGAAGTGGAAGTGGAAGGACGGTCTTTTTCGTGCCATAATCCCTCAAGTCTTTCGCTCTTGTTAAGCGTAAGAGGATACATGATACGATCGTACAAGACGTAATTATTATTTGACAACTCGGGATTATCGGACAAGAGATGTGTAACAATTCGTATTTTTACATCATTCTACGTCAATAAATATTCAACCATTTATTTTGAACTTTTACGCGTTTACTTTTAATTTTTATCGTTTAGTTAAATCGCGTAAACTAAAAATCAACATTCAAAACGTAAACCGTCATCAAACAATAAAACTTAACGTCAAGGTAGTGTTATATAATTATTACGAAGATAGATTTTGTATCCTTTTACTTTTATTTTTATTAGTTACGTAAAACGTTTACGTTTCGTAATAAATTACATTTATGCATACATGTAAACACCAATACCTATATACACTTAATCAAATACCTACAATTGTACTCAATACTCAAAAATCTATAAAACACTTTCACAAACAACACATAGGGCCAGTTTTAAGTTGTTAAACTAACACCAAAACAAAGTCAAATGGTTTAGAAAATTACCATGTGCTTTCTTACACAAGTCTTCCAAATTGTAAGTATCAAGTACTAAACCACATTAAACCATTTGGATATTTAGCCCCCATAATTGTTCCCATTCCCACTCTCCCACACATCACTAAAAACCGTCCACTTTGAAGCCAAAACCAGGTTTTGTGCTAATGGTTTACTAAAGAATTTTAGTATAAAGGTTTCCTATTTACATGTCTTTTCATTTCACACTTAATACACAGGTAAAAATCAAATATCTCTCTTGTTTATTCTCTCCCAACTCACGACTCAATATAGCCCTCCCAAATAATTCATAGTTTTCATTCTATCAAGATTTCAAGCATACAAGTATTATTAGGGTTGATATCTAAGGTATATCAAGGGTATTTCAAAGCTAGGGTTTCATAAAAATCAAAGGATTTATACAAGAAAGAAAACTAGGGTTTTCATAGAAAATTAAAGGCGTTTTTGAATAAAAGATTTTGGTTAGTGATCTAGGTTTGATTGTGTTCATCTTCTTCATTCATTCACATAAGGTCTAACATAAACCCTACACTTTCATAAATTTTTTATTTTCATACATATATGTTTGAATATATTGTGTAATCACCATCTAGTATTTATTTTATAAAGTTTATAAAATAAAAAAAGTTTATACGAAATCAAAGAAATACATATTCATGATGAAAATGTGTTTAAAATATGTTAGAATGCAAGAACATATTTTATTTGATATATTGCAAGTGTTGAATAATTTATATAGTTAATTGAAATTAATTATTACAATTATATATATAGTTTTTAATAAATAAATAATTGTTGTGGACATTTTATTTGGACATATTAGACATAAAATAATTTATAACGAATATTAGCGGGACTTAAAGTAAACAAATGATTGGTATTAGTTAATTATAAAATACTTGCATTTAAATTAAAGTTATAAAAACAATTTTTTCTAACATATATATTCGGACAGATTTATAAACTGTTTGAGCACGAATTCTTAGACAAAATAAACTTCATATTATGATTGTACATTTCAAGACGATTCCGAATATATAAGAAACTTGAAAAACGGAGTTAAAACGAAGGAGATATGAATTTTACGAGATTTCGATAATTAAATATATAAAAGTATTTTTTTATATATAACAGTTTATATAAACTAACCAGAGATTTTTCTTGCTTTCATAAAATTATAACAATACAAAAATAATCTTCTTTCACCTCGTAACCTTAGTTTACATTCTGTTCGACGAAGCCTTCCAACACTATTTATTGTTGTGAACACAAGATAAACTAAACCCCCGAAGTCTTTCTATAATTACACTACAACTCTAGGTTACACTGCCTAGGGGGTTTGTAAAACTTCTTGTGAGCCGGTCTTTGTCGAGGGAAGATAAGCTTTCACAGTGTTTTTGAGTGTTACAAAAATAAACGTGAAAAACTTTGTCTAACGTAATCACTATTTGAGGAGAGTTAAAAAGTAAACTCCGAGGACCAAACTTACAAAGCCATAATAACCACATGGACTAATATTGCCAACCTTTGAAAGTTTTGAGCATAAAAGGTTTACAAACCCGGCGAGTTTAGTTATTTAAATATATTTGATAATCTTTTCTCTCATTCCCACACTCGTCAAAATCACAACTTCATCAAGACTCGTTATTAGCAAAAAGGTAAAACGCAAAAAAACAACGCGTTACTCATCTCCTAACAATACCTAAACGGAGTTAGAATGTTTGTACGATCACTCAAAATCGGATTCTTATGGTTAGGGTTTTGATTTATTTTGAAAGTAGTGTCATAGATTAATTCACATAGGGGCTTTTGTTGATATTTAGATAAATACATCTCGTTCAAAAGGTTTTGCACAGTTTTGAGTATAACATAGGTATAGATGATTCTTGTTGGCGTATTGCGATTTCATAAGAAGAAGGCATGATATTATGGTTGTTGTGTTAAGTGTTAGATATGTGTTTGTTTATGCCTAAAAGTGTCACAGAATCAATATTGAATGCATAAGCCAGTTATTGTGAGAATTTGTAAGTTTGTATTTAGCAAGTGAGTATAAAACTTCTATACACCGATTTAAAATTTGAAACACAGCGAGTGTAGATTTTAAAATAGGGCGAGTATAGATTTTGAATTCGGGTGGGTTTAAAACTAGAAAATGGTGAGTGTTGAATTTGAAATACAACGAATGTAAAAGATAAAGTCAAGCGATTATAGATTTGAAATACGGAGAGTTTAGTCTTATTAAAACCAGGCGAGTGTAAACTCAAAACAGGCGAGTTTAAAAGCTGAACTTAGATGTGTTTAAACCAAGTTGACCATTTGACAGACTGTTTGACCAGAGTTCGCTTGACCAGTTTGATTTTTTGACTCAGACATTAAGAAATTGAGTAAAGAGTTGACTTAGTAAATTTTTTATTGCCGCCGCTATGCGCGGGTAACCAACTAGTAATTTATTAATGCCTAAAATTTTTAACTTGTTATAGTATGATGTGCAATAAAATTTTGATGTAAAAAGTCAAAAGAAGTTGGGTACAAAAACGATTTTTTGATGCACAAAAAAAGATTTGATGCACAAACGTTTTTTTTCATAATATTTTTCGGCAAAACTATCCACTTTTAAGAAAACTTCTTTCATAACTTTTTTATGCACCAACATACACGATATTGTGAAATTTTTTTAGAAATTTTTGAGAATTTTAAAAAAAAAGAGGGATATATACGTAATTTTAAAACAAAATGAGGGATATATATGTAAAAATTAAGTTAGTTTGGATATATATGTAATTTCTCTGCAAAACTCAATGATGCCTATCAAGAAAACTTTTGTTTAAAAGATATTAGCCCATCTTTTCTTGTGGCATCATTGAGTTTCTGGGATCTTTTTCTTTAAGAGGAATTTTATTTAAAACGACTGCTGAGCATCGTTCATTTAATGTAATCTTTGATGCTTCGTTACCTCTTCCCCTTTGTGCAAGAAGATCTTTCATGAATTTAGCATATTTAGGCATTTTTTCTGGAACTTTGATAAATGGAATATTTATACTGAGTCGCTGAAGATTTTCAAAGAATTTTTAGAATTATTCCTTTTCCTTTTCCTTTTCCTTTTCCTTTTTTTCCTTTTTTAGTCGTCTGGGAAAGGGAATAGGAGGGGAAGAAGTTTTAGTGACATTTCTTTGACTTTTAGGTGTTATCTCCTTTTTGTAGATATGTCTTCAGTGGTTTTATTTTGAGTGTCATTAATTTCTTCAAGAGGATTCTTAAGTGGGTTATAACTGAGCCCACTTCTAGTGGTTATGGTGTGTGCCAATCCTCTCATATTTGTTTCGATAAAGCTCGGGAGGCTCCCAACTCCTCTCCCATGTATCATTTTAGCAATTCATCCCAGGTGGCTTTCAATTGTTTTTATAAAAGAGGCTTGTTTCTTAAAGGTTTTGTCGTAATTCTTCTTAATTTTCCAAAATGAGTTCTCGCCTCCCTCTATTTCCTTCGAGATTCTTCAATGAAGGTGCTTAAGGTTTCATCCAGTTTAGAGATCCTTCCTTCATTGGGAAGTTTATATTTGTGCTGCGCCATTCGAACTTCCTCGGTAATATCATTCATGTTTTGCTCAAAATTGTTGATTTGTTTAAAAACAACGTTTAGATCATTGTTCTTGAAGTCGCTTTCCTTATACCAAGAGAGTGAATGTTTTGATAATTTAATAATGGCTTTTATCCGAGTTGCTGGTGTCATTCTTGGAATAGGTCCCTTGAAATCCACCTTTCGTCTGGTTTCAGTGTCCAATCCTCGATAGAAAATTTGTAACTGTTTATGTTCATTATTTTTATGTTCAGGACAGTTATAGAGTGAGCGTTGAATCGTTCCCATGCAAGATGCAATGGTTCATTAGATTCTTGCTCAAAGTTCCTAATAGCATTAATTTGCTTGATAATTTGAGAAGGATGGAGATATTTGCTTAGAAAAGCATTTTTTTTAAAAGGTCCTAAGTTGTGATAGATCCAGTGGACAATTGTTTCATCCACTGTCTAGCACTTCCTTTCAAGGTGAAAAGGAAAGCCATTAGCATTACCTGGTTCTTGGATACTCTTGGATAGTGGAAAAGGTCGATGATGTCTGTAATATTATAGATGTGTTCATGAGGGTCTTCGTTCACGCTTTCGAAGAACATGCTTTCTTTTAATTCGTCGATGCATTGTCCCCAGAATTCAAATTTTATATTTTCTTAAAAAAGAGGTTCAACAATTCCAGGTCCGCTGTCATCCCTGAGCTTTGTTAGGTACTCGTCGACAGTCGTCTCTAGTTGTCCTACATTACTCATTCCGGCGTAAATGTAAAATTTTAACAAATTTCAACTAATAGATTGGAGCTCCCCGGAAACGACGCCAAAAACTTGATGCGTATTTTTATTTTAAAATTTTTTTATTCGAGTTTTAAATTTATAAAACTCGATTCACCTGACATATGCACTAACGGGAAGAGAACCCGATCGTGAGTAGTACATAAATGGTAAATCCGAGGTCGTCCCAAGAGCTAAGTGTCAATTAGTTTTAATTTGAATTGTCACATTTGAAAATGGCTTGAAGTTGATTTATGAAAATAACCGAAAAGTAAATATGCGAAAAGTAAAAGTAATAGAAGATATCAGGGAGAAGCGTGCTAGCCTAGCCATTTCATTACTACCGTTATAACTACATTTTCCTCTGCAATGTTACACTATGGTTTCATTAGTGGTTTCTAAAGTCGACAGACCGAAATAGATATATTTAGTCTGCCCTATAATTCCTGCGATCCCGAATCCTACGAGTTTCACAAAGGTAGGGCAACCAGGTCATAGTGATTAATCCCAACTATCCCAAAAACTAGTCTAATAACCTATACAGATTATTAACCCTCTCTAAAAGAGTTTATGTGCTTTTTAAGTATATTAAGTAATAGAGGTGGTAACTTCGTTAGTTCCTACACTAGGGATAGGGCTCCAAACCTACCCTAGTACCTCTGCTAATCCCATGTTCAATTGGTAATCTAATAACATGATTAACATGATCTAAACCACCCACAATACTACTAAAACCCAGGGGTACACGATAATCAAAGGATATCCAACGAAACCATAATCTAACAGGAAACAAACATTATAACGATAGTAAATTCATGTCTAGGCCAGCACTTGAAGTGCTTAGCCACTCATAGCAACAACACAACAAGAATTAAGAAAGGTAATCATGGATTGAAAACTCATAATTCTTACATAAGTGTTTTATGAACGATTAAATACAAAAGTAAAATAAGTGTGATCTCCCTTGGACTTCTGGTGGAATTCTTCGAGCTATGAAGGCCTTGATCGCCCTTTGGAACTGCTGTAAAATGGTTGATGTTGAATTGTCTGAATGAGGCTTCTATTTATAGATTTTGAATATGTTACGACGTAACCTTTTAGGGGTTTACGCCATAAACTGCTGACACGTCCTTTCCATATTACAAGCTTAAATATGTTACGGTGTAATCAACAAGGAACGTTACACCGCAATGCTGACTCAGATGAGTCATCCTTCTATAAAAACACTATTACGGCGTAAACCTTTATTATGGTTACGCCGTAATGTTGTAGGCTGGCGTGTCTTGCTTGAATTATGTTACGGTGTAACACTATCGTAGTGGTTATGTCGTAACGTCTCGTAAGAATCCGTATTATCTTCATTTTTTCATCCATTTCTCGTGTTTCTTGTCACATACTTGTATTTTACCTGAAAACAATGAAATAACCGTAAATGTATTGAATTCAAGTATTTATAAGACAATTGCAAGTATTATCGTGGGGAAATTGACACTAAAAAGTATCAAATATTTGATGTTATCAGTTTATTATACTTAATGGCAAGTAGGCCCGATATCATGTTTAGTGTTTCCCTTTGTGCTCGCTTCCAAGAGGATCCCAAGACCTCTCATCTTGAAGCGGTTAAACGTATCTTTCGATACATTAAAGGCACTATGCACATGGAATTATGGTATCCAAAGGGGTTCGACATAAAAACCGTAGTATATGCCGACTGTGATCATGCGGGAGATTATGTAGACAAAAAAAGCACTAGTGGCATTTGTACGTTTATGGGATATTGTTTAACATCTTGGTTTTCGAAGAAGCAAACCGCTCTTGCTATATCTATTACCAAAGCCGAATATGTAAGCGCCGAAAACGCATGCCAACAAGCACTATAGATGAAACAAGCTCTCATTGATTATGGCATTCGTCTCGACAACATTCCTATAATGTGTGACAATAAAGGGGTAATAGATTTAAGCAAAAACCCCGTTCAACACTCGCGTACTAAACACATCGAAATTCATCACCATTTTCTTCGCAACAATGTTCAAAAAGGAAACATTTCCATCGAAAAGGTCCCATCGGAAGATAACATTGCCGACATTCTAACTAAACCTCTTAAACGCAAGTCATTTAATTACTTACGTCTAGGTCTAGGAATGATGGAACAAAACGACTAAAATTCTTAATTAAGTAATTATAATACCACAACTATAAATAATACTTAAATCACACAAACATATAATTACAACTAAGAATATATTTTTTTACTGAATAGCCAAAAATATGCTAAAATCAAAAATTTCAGGAAAATAAGCCGTCAGATGGGCGGCCCCCTTAACTCTAAGGGGAACGGCCACCCTAACATAGGCGGCCCCCTTATCACTAAAGGAGTCGGCCATCTGACAGAACAAAAAAAATTATCTCCTCTTTAAAACCTGAAACAAACACAACCCCAAAACTGCTACTGCAAATGACAAACATAACCTAACCAAAATACCTTAATACCATCCAAAAACTAAATCTCAAGCAGTCATCTCAAAAACATATACATTGATTGTAAGTAATTACAATTATTCCTCTCTCAATCTTGTGTCTATGATTCTATTTTGCACAAAATCAAAAATTGGGAATTTTTTTCAAACAACTATTATGCTTCCCATAGTCATAGGAATTGCATATTTGCAAACAATCGATTTTCACAGAATTTTAATTTCTATTCTTGAAAATTAAAAATACATATTTACATGTACAATATAAATCCCAATTTATTTTTTGAAAAACTTCTCACGACTAGGAACTCATGAATTTTTTTTCGTATATTGTTGATATATGCTAAAAACGTTTTACATGCACACGCAATAATCTCATACTTATTGCCGAAATATATAATCTAATATATATTTTTCGACATCCTAGGTTGAGCAAAATTGAATAAAGGAGCGCTTAAATTATTTCTTAGGTTTTCTTTTATGTTACAGTCGAAATAATTGTTACTCCATATTTGTTGCACTTACGAACACACTAGGATTTAAAATCCGAATCACAACTATAAACTGTTGTGACTTGTCTTAATTTTAGGGGAGATAACGTCTATCGCTCCTCAAAACAAGTTTGATACAACAAAGAACTACACATGAAACATAAATTCCCAAATGTGCATTCCTCAAATCAAGTGATAAAATTGTGGATTACCTCTTATGATGTGAACTTTAGTGGTAAAGACTTATGACTTACTAATCGTAGAAGTATTATGTAACATATGTATTAGTAATATGAACTTTGTCAACGCTTTATCAAAAATTTCATGTTAATTATACTAGTTCACTAAAATTGATTTGCATGATAACCTTGTTTCATGATTATTTATAGAGATTACTCTTACTTCCTATAAATAGGCTTGCTGCAAAATGGCCAACAAACTATCCATCTTTTTATAATTTTCTGCAAAAAGACAAAAACCTGGAAAATCTAGGCTCTCAAAGGTGGCGGCCTCCTTAGCTATTAAGGGCGACCCCTTTATTGATAAGGGGGCCGGCCATATAGATAAAGGGGTCGGCCATTGCAACACGAAAAATATTATTATTTTTCTGCTTTTTGACCTCCTTTTGCCTAGACCCAGCTATATTTTCCTTGAACTCACAAACATTTCTTGAATTTGTATTCAAACAATATCCATCTATCCTTAATCATCTCATCCTCCTAGTATAAATTAGTCATCATCTTCACCATTCTCATCACATTCAAATTATCATGTCATCCTCTAAAAACTCCCTATCCAAACTCTCCAAGAAACCCAAAATTTCTGTAAGACCTGTATAGAGAAAGAAGTTGAACTATTGCAACTCATCCAATGTAGATGAAGTTGACATACCTACACCAATGCCTGAACCACCATCTCCTTGCAATGAACTTTTAAAACAAAGCTATCCCATAGGACCCTCTAACTATGCTTCACCTCAACCTCACTCACCTCTACTCATTGATCCCTATGTTGATGTCGTTTTGCAAGCAAATCAACACCATAACAAAACTCAACCTCAACTACCTCCTTCTCTAACTAGATAAATGCTCGTTGATGAGATAAATCAACTTCAAGATATATCAAACCTTCTAGCAATGCATCTCTCAAATCATATCACTAATCCAACAACATCCACACCAATTTTGCCTCACACCATCACTTTCGACCAAGTCGAACATCATGTTGGCTATTGCCCATGTTGTCTCTACAACCAAGCTTATTTTTTGGCCATAATAGAGGATCTTAATTGGGTTGAATTTCTTCTCACACGACCTCAACCACCACTACAAATTCAAAGGGACTATCCACTAACAACCACCTTCGCACCAAATTCTCCACCAACAACAAACTAGGCATGTTATATGCTTAGTATTTTCTCGCTTTCAAATAAAAGATTAACCCAACCTTTTGCAAGCAAGTCCTATGGCATGTTGGGAATAAATCTTCATCAAGAGTTAATACTGCCAAGGTATAACTAACAGTACTAATAGAGTTAGTACTGCCAGTGTTAGTTAATACTGCTAGAAGAAAAGTTAATACTGCTGATGGTTAATGCTGCTGACTTGGAGATAAGGATGCAAAGAGATAAATATGGAATGTATATCTTATATATTTTAGGAAGATTCGTATATGATTATAATTGTAATTGACCCTAAAAGTTCGGTAGTTATCTTGTAAAGGACTCCTTGTGGTGTATAAAAGGAGATCCTAGGTTAAGGTTTGATATATACTTAAGAGAGAAATATACATCTTAGAGAAAGAACATATAGCTTCAAGGTTGTAACCCTAGTACTAAGCAAGAGTACTCGTATTATTGTTCTAATAATATTGAAGCATTTTGTGTTTTGTTCATTGTTCATTGTTTAGTACTGTTTCATTGATTAATACTTCTAGAGTATTGAAGTGTAGATTCCGCATACACTTTGATATACAAACAAAGTCTCTACCATTGTTATTTTGGATTCATCCAAGGTAACATACACTTTACAAGGTAAAGAATCGATCAAGGCTTGGGATCAACAAGTGGTATCAGAGCCTGTGCTTTGAGAAACTTTGATCTAGAAGTAATGGAGTTCGAGAATACACAGAACAATGCTTTGGCTAAGCTTCCCATGCTCAAACTCGGGGAGTATGAGATGTGGGAGATCAGGATTAAACAGTATTTTCAGATCCAGGATTATGCTCTATGGGAGGTCATAGAGAATGGGAATTCTTGGGTACCTATTCCTGTAACAACACCACCAGAAACTGGTACATCAACAACAA
>BQNB010074392.1:0-31809 GCA_026074375.1 Tanacetum coccineum | reverse complement strand
GGAAAATTGAATGTAGGGAAAAATAAGATCTTGCAGCATTTCCAAATTTTAGTAACCATACCTTAAAATAGTATCATGTAACATAGCAAGTGACCTGCTTGATGAGGATTATGTTGAAATATCTAATGAATCAAACTGAAAAATCCAATAAAATTAGCTTTAAAGGTAGAAGGCCTCTCAAAAATGTATTTGCAGTGCAAGCATCAAAAAGGAAAAGTAAGCTAGTCGTTACATCTAATTGTACTCATTACCACAACAATAGAAGGATAAGCACTCACGTGCCTGCTTAGCATCTCTTTTGTGGGATGACCTGAGATTACAAAAGAGTCGCCACCAGTAGCCATCCTTTTCATCTAAAGATATATGTCTTTATATGTATTAATCATTCAGCCCGTAAGCATTAATCATTCGGTTCCCTTATTCCCATCCAAACACACCTTAGTTTTCAAAATACAATGTTCAATTTTAGGACGAAACAAAACTTTTTTTAGAAAGGTAGCAATATATTAACGAAACAAAAAACATTACGGATAAAAGGCATCCAACCTTTATAAATGAGACTATTATAAAGGTTAGACCCAAACAAAACCCCAAATGGGCTGACATACACGAAATGTTACAACAAAAACAAAGAGAAGACCCCAAACTTGGGGCTGACATACACGAAAATTACAAATAAACAAAGGTAAATTTTCCATGACACAAATTAATATAGTACGCCAAACACACTTAAAGACCAAACTCATAAGGACAAAATCCCCACCACACCATGAGGTATGAGAACCATAAGTGGGACTTGACCTTATAAGAGGGACACAAAAATGTCAGCACATTATATTACATGACAAAACATAAAAATACTAACAATCAATATCTCACTGTACCAGACCCATCACAAATAATATATAGCACAGAACCTTGATGCAGAGTATTAAACCACACAGACCTGGTACCCATTGCAAAACACGTTGTAGAAAATACACTAATACAGAAACAATTTACAGTCTTTTTGTATTGGGATCAAATAATAATTGCTGCCAATCAGTCCTTTTGTATTTTTTTCGATCTGCTTCGTACCAATATCGTCAATCTGAATAACACAATACATAGTAAATATACAAACATATGCCCACATGTAGAATGTGGTGACCGAACCGTATGGTTTTAAAATGTTTGTGCCCACCTGCAACATTTTTAAAAGAGTCGAATACCATATGTAGATGTCAGGATGACACCCCTGCCCATGATGCAAAAGTCGAATACCAGAAAAGAAATTATGGTCTTCACTCCTCGAGTCTGCACGATGGTCTCTCAAAAACTCACAAGCCATACGTACATACGTCAACTTTATTATGTTAACTCCTGCCTTCTTTTCCTTGACACGCGACACAGGTACAAAAATAAATATAAGAAAACATTATGATACAAAAAAGTATCCTAAGCGGCATAAAAACAGCGATTTCTTTTTAATAACAAAGCTATAAAGTAAAGGTACCAAAATTATGAGGTTTTTGATGTTTCAATATCAATATTACTGAGTTAATTTTAAAAAAAATTAAGGCATATCCCAAACCGACCTATTCATAACAGGGTTGAAAATGTTACCTTAGCTAAATAGGTTAACCTAGACTAGAAGAAGTACCATAATACGCTAATCACTACTAAAACCATCCAATTGATTAAGTAGTTGTAACATAGTTTGTTGAACCTCCCTATCCCACTCACTTCACTGCATTCGCATAAGACATGTATCAAGGGGACGTGTGGTACTTCTAACAAAATTCCTAAAATATACTATGCGAGTTCCAATATATATATAAGCTTGGAGGAGTGAGTAGCTAAATTATGTAACTATCCAATGACTAATTTCCCCCCTTAAAGTCTAACACGCTGTCCTTATACCTTAATAAGATTTTGTATTCTAATATACTCCACCAATTCGGGCGAATCATTCTTAATTTAGTTGCATAAGTCATTAAATATCGGATTTTGATAAATGTATCTGTTGTCAAATCAAGGTCCATACAAATTAGTTTTCCCAAACAATGAGTTGATCACCTCAGCTTCAAAGAATTTTATCTACTGCAACGTAACATGCTATTTACATTAGTGTGTATGATCATTCTGAAATGAAAATATATATAAGTTAACGAATGTCATAAGTTACTCATTGACCCATTTTACTCGTTTTGTTTATTGTTCTCAAGAAAAAAAAACATGATATAGATGGGAACGTGAAGATTCGTTCAAACAGAAATACCCATAGCTTTTCACAAACCGGGCTTCGTCATCCACTACAAGGTCTTAAGCTTTGAGGACAAAGCTCTTTTAACGGGTGGAGACTGTAACATTTCTCAATTTCAGGTCATTTTACGACTCTATTATTCTTCACTATTTATTTTAGTCCAATACGCGTTTACTTTTAATTTAACTCTTAAGCTAAATCGCGTAGACTAGAAATAATCATTTAACGTAAACGGACACCAAATAAATTAAGGTTTACGTCAATCAAGTGTTAGATAATTATTAAGAAGATAATTTTTAACTTTGTGTATTTATTTTTATTGGTCACGTAAAAGGCTTACGTTTCGCAATAAAATACATTTAGTCACACCCCGGAAATACCTAGACTTACCTAGACTCAAACCAATAACCACTTTTAAACCTTAAACACAAAATTTATTATATTTTTGTGTTAAAAACTTATGTTGGCCGAATATGGGCAAGTGAAACCCATAAACCATTTGTCCCATGTGCTAAATCAACTAGAAATCCCCTAAGTACATGTACAATCCTAGGTAATTAAAGAAGGTACTTAATGTCTCCTAGTTACCTTAATACATAAAGGTTAATAACCACTTTGGATCCTCTTTGCCCTCCTTGATGCCACGGCTAGAATCACCCACACACATAAACCATAAGATTTCATGATCTTAGGTAAATCTTGTACATTGATCTTGTAATTAAGATATGTACTAGGTAGTATTAGCAAAACTATGTCTTGATAACTAGAAACCACAAAACCACACAATAGGGCACGGTTTGGTTTGACTTTGGGACTAGGAAAGCTAACTAGTTCTCATGCCTATATATACACACTCACATTGACACTTAACACTTCTTGAAAACTCATAAACACATTAAACACTCTCTCTCAAACAAACCATCCTTGTCTCTCTTGTCTCGGGTCATAAGCCGCAAACAAACACCTTCATAAATCTCATTCGAACCCACAAAATTTACTAGGGTATTCATACAAGTTCATAAGGAGGAACACGAGCCAAGGTTGAGTTATTCGATAAGCTTTGAAGCTTAGGGTTGGCGTACATTTGGGTTATACGATTTGGGTTAACTTCACGATACACATTCAAGACTCTAGGACCCTTGTAAGTCGTACTAAGTCATTCATGTCCATAACTCTTTCGTATTATAATGGTTTCTTTGATTTCTAGTCGAATGGTCACGTTAGTTTGTAGATAACAAACCAACGTGAGCACGTGTATGCTAAATGCAAAGCATGCATGCTATTTGCGTGTACATATGTATATTATCGTTGTGTGGTGCTAAAAAGATGTCAACCTATATGAAAATTTGACTTAACAAGGCTAGGGCTTATATGTCTTCTTTAAAAATGAATTGCACGAAAACAAAACGTAAACTTTACGTGAAATCTTAATGGCAAGGCTTGGGAAGGAGTGTACTACCTTATGAAATGCTTGCATGTGTTAAACCCAAACCATAGGTAGATCAAATAAGCTAAAAGCATTCGACTTATGATTTATCACTACAAACACGAACCATAAGCACCCACAATGGACACATACGTCCACTGTTGGGCCGAAAGCCCACCAAAGGGACAACGTGGCTTATGGTTTAGCATATCTCGGGGTTAAGGTGCTAAAACAAGGGCTTAAGAGCTTATCGAACCCTTATAAAATCCTTAACTAAGCTAAACAGACCACTAATGGGCCTTATTGGGCCAAACAGTTCACTAACAAACATTGATGGGCCTAACAGTCCGTTAGTTAGAGGCCATGACTTATTAACAAGCTCACTCGAACTTATTGAAGAGATAAAGGGCTTATTTAACTTCGTTGAATAGTAAGTCACGCTTAATAAGTCCTATCGAGCCACTAATGAGCTTATCAAACCTTTTCGAGGCCCAATACAGGCCCAACAGCCAAATAAGCTCTAACAGCTTATTGGGGGAAGTAAAATAGAAAGTTAGGGCTTATAGGAAGTCAAAGTAGCTAATGGACCTTAAGAGATCAAGCCTAAAAGTTTAAAAGGCTTATTGGGTTCATAATGGGCCCAAAAGCCTATTAACGAGGCTTATTAGCTTATTGAATAAGCCATACAATAAAAAAAGCTTAATTATAATCTTGAGTGCCTAATGAAACTAGAAAATAAGTTGGATTATCTATTGAAACTATAAGGGACTTTTAAAAACATTCGGACTAGAGTTATTGGGCTAACGAGCCCAACAAGCTCAAATAAGCTCAAATAAGCTCATCCGAGCTTATTTTTTAGCCAAACAATTTTATATAAGCTTATATAAATCAAATGAGAGCTTATGTACTTTTAAAATCTTAATTGGACCATTTATTTGCTTAATGGACTCTAACGAGTCCAATAGGCCCAATAAACCAAAAAAAGCTCATCCGAGCTTATTTAAAAGCTGACCTAGGTTATATGGCTTATTGGAATATAATAAAACCCCTTGCCACTTGTTAGGTTAAAAGTGTAAATTTGTAAACTTGCAGGTTAAAACTGCCAAAAATGTTTTATAAAGTCCAGGGGCTGTTTTGTCACTTCTGAAACTTAAGGGGCTGTTTTGAAAATATAAGGACCTGAAGTGTAACTTTTAGTTGGAGGACTAAAGGTGTGAACATGGAAACCTAGGGGTTAAAATGTAAATGTTATATTTCATAAACATAGGGACTGTCCTTGTAAATATAGAAAACCTAAGGGTAGTTTATAAACAAAAGTGATTTTTATAAACACTTAACGAACCTGACAAGTTATAATATTATTCGGGTATTATACGAGTTAAACCACGACTTAATAAATATGTATATTTATTAATAACGTAATACATATGCTTGAACGTGTGAAATCGTATACCTTCCCAAGAGCCATCAAGTAAAGACAAATACAATAAACATGTGCACCACAAAACAAGTGATAACAGTATATATGAACTAGCAATTTATTGTAGTTTATGCATTAAGTCATTAGCCTAAACTTGTAGACTAAGACTGGCCGTATTTACTTAGGTATTTGACGGTGTGATTCTTTTACTTGGATATGTTTTTCATTTTCAGAGGACTACTACTAAGGTGAGTTCATAGCCCCATATTTTACAATTATTTAAATGATTTACATCTTTGGGGTGAGAACATGCTTTGTTTATAAATTGGACGCAAGTGTACATTTTATACTATGATTACGTGTTTGCCTAAGTAGCGATAACCCACTGAGCCCATTATGATGAACTGTCAATTACTAGATTGTGATCGCGAGTGTTATAAATAGATCTATTTAGGATTGACATCCCCGTTTGGGTGAGTAGCGCTCACTATGTCGGGTTGCCGGACAACAAACGTATACCATGTCGGATTTAGGATGTTGCGGGTTAGAACATCATTCACGGGCAAATATTGGCAATCTATTGCATTCATACATGTCGAGCTTCAGTGTCATGAGCTTAGGAAAACGTAATTATTTTTTATGATGTTTGCATCTGTTGCTTAATCATACACTTGGAAATCTTGCAGTCCTTGCTTATCACTTGGAAATCTTGCGGTCCTATATTGATTTACATAAACTATGAATTCACAAACTTTATCTCGTTTGACGTTTTTTAAGCCATGTTTTTCTAAGGTCAATAAGGTACGAGAGCCAAGATACATTGGGGGTCACTCTTTGGAGAGTCAGTACTAAAGATTTGGTACGTATTAATTTTCGGGATACATTTTTTTATAAACCTGAATCTTTAACTTATATTGTCAAACAATTTGAAGCCATGAGCTTATGTAATGAACAAGTAATTTGTTAATCAAATGTTCTTTTCAAAACGGACAGTTTAGTGGTCGGTCTCATGTTCTTGTGCTATTGATTTCTATGATAGTAAGCCCTCGGATATTCAATATTCCGCTGCTACCCAGATTAGGGGGTGTTACACACATACTCTATTTTGTGCAATTTTGCAAGTTAATGCCTTCATATACTTGGTCTGGCAAAGACCAAGTCTTTCTATATTGCAATGACACATAGAATGTACCTTAATCAAACTGTAAAAAAAAGACCCCACCATTTCACGTGACAAAGTATAGCTGGAATATGAAGTTGAAAAATGGTTGTAATATGAAGCCGCTTGAAGAAACCTTGCATTGCTCTACATTTAATTGTTAGTTTTATAAAATTTTGTCCATAAAAAATATATGTAAGCAATGCTGGTAGATTCTTTTATGCAATTACTTTACTTTATAGTAGCCATATAGAGGGTAGCTATAAACCTTACCTAATGGATTGCAAAACTATTGAAGTAATTATGCTAAGAGGGAGCATTCGAGTCAATAAGTAATCGTCCATTAAAAGGGATGATCCACATTGAAGTTTCATCATTCATATTCAGCTACAAAAAGGATATTTTTATATTTTCAAATGAAGTTGATCATACAGTTTGGATAAATAATGAAGCAATTCTAGAGTAAGCATAGTTAACTACAATGATAGTAGTTTGGTACTACTATGCACAAAATGTAAAATTATTTACCTCTTCTTCACAGTAGTTTGGTACTAATCTAAACACCATCTTATATATCAGCTATGTTTCATTCCCATCACTTATATCTAAGGTGTTTGTATTAGCTTACTTAAATTTTAAAAGTCCATCAAAAAAGTATAAATGATCCAAGTATCACTGAAAAGGATTATAATTCTAGAAGAAATATAGCATCTACTTAGGTGTTCGAGGTTTAACAATATTTTATATAAACATATATAGTTGAAGTTGATTAGCTATAAGCCTATAACATTATTTGTAAAAGTAACAGTAACAATGTATGTTCCATTGTATTGTTATGTTTATAATTAAAAATATTGTGTTAGGCCTATAATTCGATCTTGTCGTATAAAACAACAAAACAAATTGAAGTCTGAACTCGTGATGCTCAAGTAGGATAAAATGAAATCTACACTCATGACGCCCAAAAATGTAGAGCATTTATAGGTTAAGAGCGCTAAACAGATAAACAATGAGTGAATATGGAAGCAAAAAAAATGTACCAAGTAAGCATCAGTATCCGTACATCCGTGTGAGCAACTTGCAGATCAAAAAATAGATGCTCAATTATCTGGTGAGAAACTGCCAGTCATTAAGAGATTGTTTCGTGTCTTGCTCAAGTCACTAAAATATGGATCCAAATTAACATGATTCAAACGGTATATTGAACCATCTTTTTAATGACTTGGATATACAAAAAAGTAAAGTATGGTGAGTTGGTGACTGAAACACAGGACAAAATGTAGTATTCCATAGCCCTGAATCGCATACCTGTGAATACATCATGCGTGATGCATCTAGCTGCGACATCTCAGCATCATAGGTGCTCACAACCTCCAAGAGCACTGGTGTACTAACGAAACACACAAATTTGGAAATACGAAAAATTAAACGCGCACCGGTGTACTAACGAAACACACAAATTTGGAAATACGAAAAATTAAACGCAATGGAATTACAATCTAAATAGAAATTACTAATTTATAAGAAAAGTGCACTACCTCTCCAATGTTCTGCTTGTGAACCAAGTTTCGACATCATTATCTTGGTTAATGCTTCTTTTTTAGCTCTGGGTTCGTTTACTTGTTAAAGGGCTTATCACTTTCTATTCTGCAGCCTCTATGTTTTCTAAAGAGTTCTCGTCTTGTGCATCGTAGGAACAATCTAAACAGGTCAAAATATTCAAATCGACCCAATGTCTAAACAGGTCGAAATTGTCAAATCTATAATTAAGCATTGAATTCTTATAAACATTCAGAAATTATGCAAAAAGTTACCCGTTGTTGTGTAGAAACTACCAAAATCATCAATAATCTGGATATCACAACAACCTGTACACAAAACACATAAAAGAACCATTAATTTGTTACATACTACGGCGTATATTGAAGTAAAACAAATATACACTGTATGTATGAAACAAACAATCTAGATTGAAACAACTGGTAAAAGGTGTACAATATACACTCATTGGCAATTTTTGAAAATACCTATACCTCTGTTAACTTATCTTTATGATCATTCTTGATATCAACTATTGTGTACTTGTATAAAAAAATACAAATTATCAAAGCATGAAGAATTTAATAGAAAAGATACCTCCGATGATGATTCCGATGCAGCTAGAATTTTCAGGCGAATGATATAGCCGGATCTGTATGTGTGGGATTTTAGGTTTGATGAACAAACTGATATAGCATTTAGTTATGGGTGATTGACGTGATTTTAGGTTTAACTATGTGATTTGAATTTCAATTGGAAAGTATATTGAATTGGTCTCCGAATTAATACCTCCTTGAATTAGTCCCCGACTTTGACTTTGCAACTCTCTCGATTAAATAGTCATTGTTTGATTTTGAATTCAAGATTCTTAGGATTTTATACATTATATATTTCTTTTTTAAAAACTTGTCACAACTACCATTGTGGTCTAATGGTAAGTGCAATTATTGTGGGTGTGTAGACCAGGGTTCGAATCTGTTAAGTGTCAAAAATTTTAAAATTTTTCTGTAATTCATGAAACTGGGGTGCCATGTCATATTAAGTATGCATAGGTGGCATGTTAAATGCCTACGTGTCATTCTTGAATGTATAGGTGGCATATAATCTACATATGTGGAATGCATAGATGATGACGTGTGTAAGTATTTGCCTAGGTGGAATTCGCATATGCTTATGTGGATTGAAATGTTGCTGATGTGGGAATTCTGTAATAATGATGTGGCAAGTATGTGGGTGAGTCATTATCATTTTGGTCATTAACCACACTTAATATAATGTAAGGATATAATATATATATTATATATATATATATATTATTGACGAATCAGCAAGTAATGTAAGCAAGTAAACAAGTAGTGTGTATGCACATGAAAAAGTTTGATGTGATGCAATGTTTGTGAAAAATGTTATAGTCTAGGTAAAATATGCAACCTAGTTCTCTATCACCTTGGCTCTGAATTCCAACTTTGTAAACACCTCCATTTATTGATATATATTTATATTGATATATATATATATATTATATATTTTTAGTCATGTAGCAAGTAGAAAAGTAGTGTGTATTGCACATAAAAAGTTGATGTGATGCAATGTTTGTGAAAAATGTTATAGTCTTGGTAAAATATGCAACCTAGTTCTCTATCACCTTTGGCTTTGAATATCAATTTGTAACACCTCCAAATTGGGTCGCAGCGGAATAAGGGTCTGAGAGCGTTACTTCATAATACCATTGCACAAGATATGAGAGAACGGCCTCTAAATGTGTCGTTTGAAAAGTAATCTTGTAAAATTTAGACTCCAATGCACATCAGTTGTGTCAAGCATCCTATTCACCTGAGAAATACATGCTTAAAAGTGTTAACATAAAGTTGGTGAGTTCATAGGTTTTGGTAAGTATAAATGTTGAAATCAAAGGTTTATAAAGTGTGTATGACCATTTCAATCCTTATAATAGTCACAAAAGTGTAATTATAAATGTTGAAATCAAAGGTTTATAAAGTGTGTATGACTATTTCAATCCTTATAATAGTTACAAAAATGTAAGTATAAATGTTGAAATCAAAGGTTTATAAAGTGTGTGTGACCATTGTAACACATATAATAGTCACGAAAATGTGATTACGACTGCATAAAGTTCATGACACTGCGGCTCCGACGTGTATGTATGCCAATCTTTTCAGGCACTATGAGTGTTCATGTAAATGTAGTTCAATGTTACTAACATGGTATACGTCCGTTATTTGAATCCGTCGAACTAGTGAGCTCTACTCACCCAGACGGGGATGTCAATCTCAATTAGATCTATTTTATAACATTCGCGCTTACTCCATCGTAATTAACAGTTCATGCCACTTAAGCTAATCCATAATCATTTAAATGAAAGTAAAGTTGTTGGGTCCATAAGTGAAAACAAGTTATGTATCCTACCGAGAGATATGTAAAAGAGTATGTAAGCGAGTTTGTAACCAATCATGTAAATGAGTTTGTAAACGTTCATGCAAAAGAGTTTGTAATCAATCGTGTAAATGAGTTTGTAAGTAAGTTATGAAAACAAGTATGTAACAATTTGTAAATGCGCATGTATTCTCACCCTAAAAAGTGATAAAGTATATGCAAAATGAGTAAAACGTGGGGCTATAAACTCACCTCTAGTGAAAGTAGTGATTATCGCAAAATCAACAAAGTAATCGTCACGAACGATCCGAAATGCAACCTAATTAATTATAGGTCGCATAAGTATAGTGTATTTAATATAAATTCAACAATGTAGATTATAAAGTTATATCATCACCTAATAGATTTTGTTTAATTTATAAATGTTGAAGCAATATTTAAGTCATACTTGTTAAATAAGTGTTCAAGTATATGCATCCGTAAAAATATTATCTTTGTCCAATAATTGATTATTTGTTAATAAAACTTAATTAAGTATTCTTATTGTTTATATGATGACATTATATAAATAGTTTAATTGTTTTATAAAATAATATTTATAAAGTTAAAAACATGTATAAAAATTATATAAGTGATACTACTTTATTTCTTAAGGTTTTTATAGCCCAAACGGACCCGAAAACACTCGTAAACCTTGTTTTAAGTTTCTAACAGCTTTATATGTTTTTATAAAGAGTGCAAAAAATTATTTATAAAAGTTTACTAACTTTCGTGATGTTTAGTTCATAATTTATACACTTCTAAGCTTTGAAAACTTGATTTTCATAGTAAAACATCATTCCGATTAAGTTTTTAGTTTTATAATTTGGCCGAATCAGACCCAAAAGCCTTCAAAATGACCGATTTCAAAGTTCCCAGTTTTCTCACAGTTTTATAAAAGCTGTGAAAAAGTATATAGTTTTTGAAATCTAAATTCATAACTTTCTCGTTTTAACTACGTTTTGCGCGTTCTTTATATGTATGAAATCGTATCGAGATGATCTATCATAATAATATGTTTATAGATTTTATAAAAATCTGATCAGTAACAGTAAAAACAAACTGGGATATATAAAAATACTTTTTATATATTTAGTTATTGAAATCTTGTAAAAACAATAACTCCTTCGTTTTAATTCCGTTTTTCAAGTTTCTTTTATATTCGGAATCGTGTTGAAATGTACTATTTAAATCTGAAGTTTATATTTTCCCTAAAAATTCATGCTCAAACAGTTTATACAAACTGTCAGAATATATGTGTTATAAAAATTATTTTTATAACTTTATTTAGTGCAAATCTTTTAAATTAACTAATACCACATCATTATTATACTTTAAATCCCCTAATTCATGTCCAATTATTTTATGTTCAATATGTCCAAATAAAATATCCAAGATAATTATTTATTTATAAACTATATAAATAAACTTTGTAGTAATTAATCCAACTATTAATTATATAAATTGTCTAATACTTGTAATATACCAAATAAAATATGTTCTTTTAATATATTTTAAACACCTTTTGACCATGAATATGTATTTTCTTGATTATGTATGGACTTGTTTTATTTTATAAACTTTATAAAATAATAACTAGATGGTGATTTTAACTAGATAATAATTATGTATGTATGCAAATAATGGAAATGAAAGTATGAGAAATAATGATAGACCTTGAGTGTATGAATGAGGATGAACACAATCTAAACCCAAGATTAGATTCTAAACCTAAAAATCCTTATGAAACCCCAAATTATATTCTTGAAAACCCTAGCTTTGCTTTCTTGGAAAACCCTTGTTCTAACTTGCAAAACAACTAGGAACACCTTAGATTGATTAACCTTACATACTTGTATTGTTGCTAAAATAAAAACTATATAACTTTCTTGTACCCCTTTTTTCTTGCCGTAGGTTTCTAAGGAGAACAAGAGGAAGAAGTTTAATTTTTGTAAGAAATGAGAGTGTGTGAAAAGGCTTGCATTAGACTTCCTGTTTATAGTGCAAGTATTGACCAAACCACTATACAAAACCATGGATTAGGAGTGGTTTAGCATGGGAAGTATAATCTAAGACTTGTTTAATGTGGGGAAACAATTTAAGAATGACTAGCTAATGAGAAGTGATGGAATGAGACTTAATTTTGCATGCTTGTACTTGTTATGTAATAAGTTAGTTTTATCCAAGGGTTAATGGTTAATGTTTAATAAGCAAAAGTAAGCACTAGTGGAAGTTTTGATTTTTTTTCTTATGTTGTTTGTTGTTGCCGGCCACAAGAGAGAAACAAAGGAAGAGTGTGTGTGTTATTTGTTTTGTGAATGAATGATAAGTATAATCTAGCTTTTATGGTCAAACCTCAAAAAGTATAAGCACTTTGTTTAATTAGAGAGTACACTTAGGAAAAGACTTGTGCGTTGGTAGGAGATTTCATATGGGTTTTGGTCAAAAGGAGAAGAGGATTAGGCATTTATGAAGTTATTAACCAAAGGGTATTGTGTTTAAGCTTGGTTATATGGAAGTTAAAAGATGTATAAGTAAAATTAGGGTACTTGCATATTTTTCTAAGGGGGCCAGTTTTGATAAAGTTCTAGAGGAAGTTTTGTGAAAAAAGTTGTGTATTGGGTATTATTGTGGGTATTTGTTGAAGTATAGATAGGTATTGGTGTTTCCATGCATGCATAAATGTAATTTATTGCGAAACGTAAATGTTTTACGGAACCAATAAAAATAAAAAGTGAAAACTTATAAATTATCTTCGTGATAATTATATAACACTTGCTTGACGTAACTTTTATTTGTTTGATGACGGTTTACGTTGAATGTTGATTTTTAGTTTACGCGATATAACTAAACGATGAAAATTAAAAGTAAACGCGTAAAAGTTTAAAATAAATGGTTGAATATTTATTGACGTAGAATGATGTGAAAATGTTAATTGTTACATTTTGATACATGGATCGTACTTTATTTTAAAAACCATTTGTTTTAAAAACTAGAGCGACGTGGCTCTGGATACCAATTGTGGAAACCGTAGAGGGGGGGGGGGTTGAATACGTTTCCATTTAAAACTTTAATTCTTTTGTATCAAATCGCCAATCAAGTTAGACGCAATATGAGAAGTGTCGATAATAGATTTACAACAATATCTCATATCTTAACAATACAAGCTCAACCATAATATCAACTATAAAGTATTACACAATCACATATATCACAATATATGCAACTATCCACACAATCATGAACACATTGTATAAAAGTAAAGTGATAAATGTAAACAAAAGCGTAAAGAGATAGGTAAAAGGAAATGCAAACCGGACACGATGATTTATAGTGGTTCGATCACGAAGCTCTTCTTCGCCCTACTCTACTCCTCGAGTACCCAACTCAAGAGTTACTTCACTAGTCAACAAGCTCCTTTCTCGGCGGAGAAAACCATACAAGCTGCTTACATTATTTTGCGACACTAAGATAGATGTCGAGTCCTTCTTTAGGTACAACCAAACCCATTATGTTTTATGGCCCAACATAACAAACCTTTTATTTTAAGGCCTAAACACATAAACCATGTCGCTTATATTATTTTCCGACACTAAGCTAGATGTCGAGTCCTAATCTTAGGTAGAACCAATCTACCACCCGTACTTGTATTTTGATAACCAAAATACTAATCGACACACCATCAACACTTCTGTATTTGTACACTATCCGGATCTACACAAGTACACAAGAATGAAAGACACGGACTCAATCTATATGTAACAAATGTTACAAATGGACTAACTAGAGTACATAACTTTGCATCTCAACGATGACGAAAGTTCTTCTCTTGCACATGAGGGAAGAAGGAAAGGATAGAAGATTGGATCACAACTAAACAAGATTAAATAAGTTAAATGATCAAAGATGTAGAAAGATGTAGTGAGATTTAGAGAGAGAAAGAACTGAAAAATGTGTGCAAAAGGGTTCTCAAAATAGTTGGAAGTGACCCACTATTTATAGGAGCTAAAAAATAGTCTGTCAGACAACGGCGGCCCCCAGATATATCAGGGGGCCGCCTAGTATTTAAGGGGGCCGTCAACATATTTAAGGGACCGCCCAGACATACGCTCCTGTTTTTGTCTTTTTGTGGTAAAGGTTAAATTTGGTGAAAATCTGACTTGTTTTCGGGGGGGGGGGGGGGGGAAGACTAATTTTTAAATTTGAAAAAATTACCACATACAACATTTTCTTTATAATTCCGCATATCAAAATAATTGTCTAAAATTTTTTTAAAAAATTGTTTTGTTATATTTACAAAAATATAAAGTTTAAGACAAAAACTTATTTCTTTGATCATCCTACAAGTTTAATGTTATTTGTACATACCTTACGTGATTTACGTCGGGTGTAGACAAATGTCCGTGTTGATGCAGACTTGAGACGTCGAGAGATGTAGATGCATATATGCATTGATGATTTGTGATTACGAGTAACTTGTGCACTTTATGTTACGTATTACAAGTTACATGTTTGTCATCACCAAAACATAAAGGGATCATATAGATTAAATATCATAATATTTACACTAATAATTTAACCCCATAAATCATGCAAATATCTCTAAAATACGTGCTTAACATTTCTTTTTGTATTTTTAGCAATTGGATGGCATTTTGGAGGAAATGCACGTGACTTGGGCTCATTTGGGGAAGAAATAGACGAGATTACAACTCTACACCAAAGTCAAAGTATAAAAGGGCACACAGACCCTGGAGACGGAGTCACCATCTCTTGTGACAGCGTTAGAACGTCAAAGTGACGGCATAAGGAAAATTAAGACGGCGTCAGGACTTAACCGACATAGTGAAACCCCAGAAGATTCGCCGAAGCGACGACGTCATGATTACAAACCGATGCCGTCACAGTTATTTTTCTATATATACAAACTCATTTTTAGGGTTTTAAGAGTGGAACTCGGGAGTCATTACTAGAGTACGATTATCAGCAGTAGTTAGGTCATTTTAGGGTTCTCAAACCCCTTTGTAACCACCTAAACTCCATGTTTTGATTAGTGAAGTTCTTTATCTTTGAATCTTTCAATATGTCTATGTGTTGTCTGATTAATTATTGTCCTTCGCTTATCCTTAACATGCTAGACTAGATCTTATAGTGTTTACTTATAATTGCATGTAAATTAGTTTGTAGATCCTTTTAATATTGCTTCTTGTTGATGGGTGTGCACTTTAGGCTCTAGAAAACTAGCTTCTTAATTGCTTGCAAAGACGTCTAGGAAAACATGACTGTGTAGAAAGGATACCATCGGTAACAGTTTTCATACTACCTTACCCATCTGTGGTTGATCACCTTTTAAGTGTTTTAATGCATGTAATGTACTCTTAGGGGCCTTGTAATAGTCTTCATACTACCTTACTTGTGCGTTGCCTTAACAAAATATTACATAGACGGCAGGTTTGTGTAATTCGTTCATGACTTAGGAAATACTTACACATCGTATCACAAGTGTGACAAAAGAAATATAATTAGAAGAAACAAACTAAGGATCATGCATGATTAAGTAAACACATTTATTTACCTATAGGAGTTTCCACAGTAGTTTAGATTTAATTTTAGTATTTAGTTTAACTAGTTTAAAACTAAAACCCCTTTAAACCAGAGATTTTACCTACATTATAAAAAAATATAAAAACACAAAAATAATCTTCTCTCACCCTTTAGACTTTAGTTACTTTTAGTTCGAGCCTTCCCAACCTATTTCCCTAGAGAACGATAACAACCCCCGAGTCTTGCCTATACTAGACTACAACGGTTAGGTACACTGCCTACGAAGTTGTAAAACCTGGTATGTTTACAACGACCATGTCATTTTCATATCACCCTTTTATGATTGTTGTGTTAGAAGTCGATTTAAGCCTTGTTACAAAGTATACAAAAGGTGTCTAAAAAATAAGTCGTTTGTGAGCTAGTTTTGACCCTATTATTAAACACTTCTGGCAAATCTCTTTTAACCACAGGATACTTGAATGTATTTTAAAGATTTCCACGTAAATTTCATGTCCTACGGAGTACGTTTCGTATTTTAAATTGAATTTACGAAAACGCGTCTCAATCAGCTATAGATTACATCCGCGACTTGTAACAGTCTTTTTGAGGCCTTAACTTTGAATCTAAGAATGTAATCATAGTGGTTGAAAAGGTAAGACATAGACCTAAGTATGAGCGTTTGTTTTGTCAAGATTCGTTAAGAAATGAGTGAGTTGTGGTCATTTGAAGTCGGGTAAACCATTTGGACAACTACTGTTTTTTAGCCATGATATAAAAGTGATGTTTCTTTATTTTTCTAAGGGTTTTCACATGTGAAGCTTTATAAAACTCTAACTTAAAGTCTATATGGGTGATTAACTTATTAAAAATCATATGAATATATAACATATCATTGTGACCCTAAGGCGTCTTATTGATTTAGGTCGCGGTTAGGTCATAACGTTTCATTCAAGCTTGCGTATTTTATTCTCGTTATCACTACTTGTTAAGGTGAGTCTTCGTAGCTTCGTTTTTTGTTTCAGTCTTTGGGGGAGAATATGTGCTCATTTATTTTAAATTAATATTGATACTTTTCAAGACCTTATGAGTCTTTGTAACCTCATTTTTCGTTTCACCTTTGGGGGAGAATACGTACTCATTTATTTTAAATCAGTACTAATACTTTTCAAGACCTTATGAGTCTTCATATCCCCGATTTTGTTTCACTCTTTGAGGGATAATACATGTTCAATTGTTTTTATTATGGACACAAGTACTTAAACATGTACGTATTGTCTAAGTTACCCTTTTATGAAGTCTCATTGGTCTTCTTTTACTTGTTATGAACTATTTTAAGGTAAGAATGCATGCTTATTTGTTTTAAGGGTTTCTAAATCAATATTAATACTTTTCAAGACATTGCAAGTGACACAATGGTCTTTAAAATTTTTTCAAGACATTATGAGTGACACAATGGTCTCTAAAACTTTTTCAAGATATTGTGAGTGATACAATGGTCTGATTAATTTTCAAGACGTTGTGAGTGATACAACGGTCTCAAGACATTATGAGTGATACAATGGTCTCGTTTACTTTTAAGACGTTGTGAGTGATACAACGGTCTCAAGACATTATACAATGGTCTCGTTTATTTCTAATATGTTGTGAGTGACACAACGGTCTCAAGACATTGTGAGTGATACAATGGTCTTTTTTATTATCAAGACATTGTGAGTGATACAACGATCTTAAGACATTATGAGTAATACAATGTGCTCGTATATTTTAAGACGTTATGAGTGATACAACAATCTTAAGACATTGTGTGTGATACAATGGTCTCTAAAACTTTTGTAAGACATTGTTAGTGATACAATGATCTCTAAAACATTTTCAAGACATTGTGAGCAACACGATGGTCTCTAAAACCTTTTCATGATATTGTTTGTGATGCAATAGTCACTAAAATCTTGTGCTCTACATTACTTTTTACTTAATGTAAAATCTATGAACTTACCAACTTTATGTTGACCTGTTTTAGCATGTTATTCTCATGTCCTTAGTTGCACTCTTGGATAGAATTTTAGAGCATCATACTAGAGTCACATTTTGCGGGCTCATCACGTCGAAGATTTCTTGAATTACTATAACTTTTGGTTGTAAACTAAAATCTTCTTTTATTTACGATGTAAACTATTAGAACTTTGTCATTTTGTTTAAACTTTTTAATGAAATCAAACGTTCATTTTCAAACAACTAATATAGAGGTCGTTCGATATAACTTGTGACTTTGTGCTATGAAAGTCATGCCCCGTCATCTTCCGCTATGATATTTGAGGGGGTGACATGTTTTTAGAGTTAATAGATATGTTAAGGGTGTGTTGTAAAAGTTTTTTTTATCATAAAAAAATATATATTCAACTTCGGTGATTTTTTATAAAACCGTACGTATCTCAAAAGTCTATCAATATTGGGTTGCTCCTTTTGTTCGTAGTTTAGATGCATTCTCGTCGGTATATTTTTTATCAAAGAAGTCGCTGGATATTAGATATTTGACAAAGAAAGTTTGTTATATAAAATAGTCATAAATAACATAAAGTATAGGGTATTTTATATTAAAAAAACTTTCATAGAACTGTACGTCTTTAACCCCTGTGGTTTATTTTAATGTTATTTTAAGGTGTGTTCTGAAAGTTCTATTTTTTTCTAAAATATATATTAAACTTCAAATTTTTTTATAAAAATCGTACATACATCATAGGGCCATTTCTTTTAATAGGCCGAGCACATGCCAATATTCCAACTAATAGGCCATTTAGGGAAAAATTCCAAAAATAGGCTTTGAAAATGCCTGACTTTCTGATTTTGCCCATTTTTTGCTTTTTTCGGGTAAAAAACACTAAAGTCGGGCAAAAAAACCTAAAAATCCGGGCATTTTCGCGGAAAAACAGGATGTGTGGCAACTTTTGTATGCAGTCGCGCAGTTGGGCAAAATAAATTTGAAAAAAAAATCCCTCAAAAAAGAGTGGAATTTTTTTTGGCTCATCTAGGTAATTATTTTGTTCGTAATTCGAATAGCTTTTCAGCTATATATTTTGTGTATACATGAATTGATAGATATTCATGACATATTTGATAAATAAAAAGCTGTAAATAGTTAAACGTTCAAGGTAATTTTTATAACGTTTCGCATAGTTTGAGGGTACGTTATTTTTTTTACTAAATTCTTGTGATTTTTTTTATAATGGGCTAGTTTTGTTTTCTTTTGTTGGGCCAAAAATTTTGGGCCGACGTCAAACAACATCGTTTTTAACCTATAATTGATATATATATCAACTTCCCAAAGCAGTCCATTTTTAGTTGTAGTTTCACTTTCAAGTAGAAAGAAAGAAAACAAATTTAAATCTAATCATGTGTGACCGCTAGATCATGCCACTTAATAAAATTTTCAACACATATCCATAAGTTGGTGGGATCTTTTTTGCGAGACCGAAGTAACGTTTTATGCGATCAAGTTTCTTTCACTACAACAAAATAGTTAACTTTTCACACTTATTAAATCATATTTTCACAATCTAAAGTGTGTGGAGTTGAAAAGTTCGCACTTAGAGCAAACGGTGTCATGCCTTGGCATCGGCACCACTCTAACGTGGAGCATTCACTGGCGCCGCCAGTGTTGTGCCATGACACCCCCCTCCTTTAACGCCAGTTGGAGGGTGAGTAAACTAGCTCACGCTAGTTGAAGGAAAAAGGGAGAAGAAAGAAGCCGTTAGGTCCAACGGCAATATTTGCAAAAAAATCACTTTTTATAATAAAATTAAACCTCACTTTTTACACTATATATATTCATATAGACTTTCATTTTACACAAAATTTACTTCGGATATCACTTTCATTTAGACACAAACTATAACATAAAAATGTCTCAAAACCCAAACGATGCGTTTTTCACAATCTTCTCAATATGTCTTCATCATAAGAATCATCCTCCTCAAGCCCGCCTACACCTTCGTCACAACACTCAATATCTTCCTCTTAATTTCCTTCGTATGTTACCAATATGTTATGCCGTCGTACACACCAGATCAACAATATCAGCAACAACTTTTGTATCATCAAAGCCATCAACTCAACACCCACTTCAAAATCTCTAAAGTAATCAACAACAGTTCTATGAATTACAACAATCGCAACAAGCACAACCACCACTAAAAGATTCGCAGCAAAAACGTAAAGGAAAACGAGCCCATAAAAGATCCACGGTTGACATTTTCGTGGATGAGCACGAGGTGCCACCAAAAGAAGGATGACAGCAAACTCGTTGGACGGCGGCGAAAGAAAAGTTTCTAGCCGAGTGTTGGGTCGCCGTTTTAGAGAATAACGATCGGATACCGACCGTTGGTGTTGGATCGTTTTTTGGTCGGCAAATTTCAAAAAAGACTTTAACAAATATTCACCCCTTTAACGTACCAAGGATATGATGACAGGGAAGTGGTGTTGGATCCCTTACTGAATAGATCTTGAACCTTTAGCTTGCAAAAGGGTTTGTTAGTTTAGATAAATCCAAAGCAACTAGAATGAATCATCTGATTGAACCCATATTGATTTATGCGGAAACTAATCAACAATGCTAAGAAGAAACAATAATTAAGCAAACACAAGAGATCTTCTATCAAACTCACACTTTGTATTATAACTTGAATCGTACTAGGTTACAAGCTATGATTGCTAATTGATCTCTATTGATTTGTATATTCTAACTATGCCTAGGGTTCCTTTTATACACCAAGGAAAACCCTAATGGGCTTACAAAACGCGTATAGAGATAATGCATATCTAGTCCTAATTTAAACTATGCAATATCTCCTAACAGCATAACTATTATATGCTAGCAGAACTAAACTTACTATATAGCACTAACTATACTAGCATTATAAACAATGTACTGGCTAGTACTAATATACCTTAACAGTACTAAAACTTTAGCTATTTTTCTTTAATCTTTCTCTGCAGCACTAAAATCTTTACTAGCTTAGCACCAATGTTGAACCAGCAGTAGACGTAGTAAGTTGTAAAGTCTTTAAAAACCATTATATAGTGTGCTGGCTACGATGAACGATAATTGTTAAAGGTTCAACAGCGAGATCTTACAAGCCGGTTTTATACCGTTTAGGGGGTTTAAAAGCGGGGGGGATGGGGAATCGAGCTGGTCTTCTTGATCGTTGTAGGGGCGCAATTCATGATGAGTCGGATACGGGGAACAAAAAGTTTACTCAAGAGCATGTGTCACGTATATTAGGGACCCGCCCCAAATGGGAATCGTCCGAAGAGGTTAGTACGAAAGATGCGACCAGGCATGACTAACTATTCTGCGATGACATGAGAGAACGTCCCCCAGGCAAACCACAAAAAGCAAAAAAAAAGAAATCGAACACCATGTCGAGCTCCGCGGGAAGTCACTCGAAAGATTTATCAGAGATTTTACAAGCCGAATTAGAGTTTAGATTTATCGGATATTTATCAAAAGATTTATCGGCGTACGAGGTGAAGAAGAAAAAGGACCAGACACTAATGCAATGTAAAGAATTAGAGTTTCTCATGCCGAATGATTTTTTTTTAAGTTTCATAAGTTTTTTTAAGTTTCGTATTGTATTCTTTTATTAATGAATGAAATTTAGTTTGTTTGAAAAAAATGTGAAATAAAAAAATTTGTAGGTGGGGTCCAACTGGCTTGAACCATGAAAGAGGGGGTATTTTGGTGTGTGGGTGAGTAGTGTGAGTTGCTGATGTGGCACACTGGCTTGACTTAGTCGGTATCATGGTACCTAGTGCTCTTAGCATGTGTGTAGCAAATAATTTCACACTTCTAAATCTAAGGATTTATACAAAAATCACACTTTCAAGTGTGATGATTTTAAACAAATTCCTCACACTTTTAAGTGTGAGATTTTAATTATTCACACTATTAAGTGTGAGGATTTTGAAACAATTCTTTCACTACAAGAAAAGTTACCTTTGGTAACGACAAGGATTTTGCCACTAATAGTCTAAAAGCCGTCACAAAAGCTCTTTAGTGATGAAAGATAGGTTCGTCACTATAGCTTAGCCACAAATTATATTAGTGACAACATACAAAACTCGACATGACACATACATAAAAAGACTTTAAATATTGTAATAGTATAAGCTTAAAATAACTTTGATTTGTTTATGTGACCAATACAAGCACATCGCTAATGATATCAATGCAATATCACTAGATACTAGGGGTGAGCACAAAAACCAAAAAACCAAATCAAATTCAAAAAAATTGAAAATATCAAAATCTCCACTTTTATCTTCTCGGCCCACCAACGTTTGACAAGATAACAAGCTCCTCTCCCTGAACCAACTTGTCACAGGGACAAAAGCTTTAGCGAGGACATTAACTGGCTGATGAAACCTAACTCCACCATTCACATCCAAGGGATCCACCTTAGTTAAAACCATAGGCTCGCTACTCATACTCACTAAACTACCTTCAGCATTCAAGAACTCATTCGTGGTCTAAAACTACAAAGATGAGTGGAAACTTCTTATGTAAAATGCAAAATATATAAAAAGATAGACAGCAAAGTAAAAGAAAATCAATACATACCTCCCGATGAAATGTAGGAACTTGGCCTTCTTCCTAGTGAGAGCTCAACATAGTTCAAACCAAAGCACCCTTATGAAATGGTCTTTGGGAAAAGCTCGTGTCATGCAACCTGTTAAAAAGTTTCCTGGTAGAACCACTAGGGATGGGGGGATCAAAGCATTGTCAGGATTCACATTGTTACTCCAACTAGTCTAGGCATCAGGCATAACATCCGAGTTGAAATCAACGTAAATCAAATTCTGGTGCAAACCATAAAGCCGACAAATAATGGCCTCTATTTTAAAAGTACTAGTGGACTTTAGCCTCTTCTTCAAATTCTGTTTTTTGCTAAAAAGGTTTTTTACCCCGGTAAATATATTAGTCAGAAAACTAATAGTACATGAATGTGTCAGAAGTATCATACTTGTGGAAAACTCGAAGGGAGGGTTGAATAGTTTTACCAATTAAAATTTACGTTTTAATATATTTAGAATACGTCATGTGAAATCAATGATATTTAAAGTATACGATTGTATACTTATAAATACAAAATAGTAAATAATGAACATAATAAATAAGCGTAAAAAGGATATCATAACGCGAGTGTTTATAGTGGTTCGGCTACAAGGACACCTTCCTTGCCTACTCCATTCCCCGAGAACCCAACTCGAGAGTTCGTAAACACTATGTCCACAAGCTCCTTAGTTTGACGGAGAAGCCTCACAACATTTCTTACACTTTATTTGGTACAAAGCTAAATATCAAGTCCTAATACCAGTAGAACCAACCATACGTCGCTTACACTTTATCCGTTATAAAGCTAAATACCGAGTCCTAATATCGATAGAACCAAACCTACGTCGCTTATACTTTATTCAGTACAAAGATAAATACCGAGTTATAACACCGGTAGAACCAACCCTATACTATCTACATTTTACAAATGTGAGTTTTATGTTTACAATGAATGAATGATGAGCAAGAATCAGTAGGAAGATCTTGATGTGATGATTGATACTAGCAACAAGTGAACTTGAGGCTTGATCGACTTGTATGCAATCTTGGTAAAATCTTCTCCTAATAAGATAATCACCAAAAATGAAACATAAAAGTAAGCTTGATCTGAGATCAAAGGGTTAGACAATGTTAAAGAGAATGTGTAATGAAACAGATGATCAAAACATGAGAAATGACTTGTTATTTATAGGTAAAATTTTGACATTGTTCACCGAATCCGGCGGATCCCTTCCAAAAGGGATCCAGACAGTGTTAGCCAAGGGATCCGACTACCTGGTATGCAAATCTGGATTTTAAATATCAAATATCACAAAATCTTGTATAATCTTCCAAGATCTTACCAAGATATGGAAAGATTATAGTGATGTCATGCATGATGTAAAATCCATATTTCTATTTTAAGAAATTTCTAAAATAGATGTGTAAGTAACTTTGTGTTACTTGTATAATGTATAGTTTTGTAAAAATAATTGTGTAGTTACTTATGTGTAAGCAAAATAGTTTATAACATATTTTTAAGTTTAATTAGACTTATGCATAAAACCTTGATTTTTGTTAAAATGTAAGAGGTTTGGTGTATGATGAATGTAACGAGTTAGAAAACTATAATGTATGATAAATGTAATGAGTTAGAAAACTATTGGTTGTTATTGACAAAACATATAAAGATCGTAAAATATAAATAAACATTTTTACGGCTTATTTGTATTAACAATCTCCCCCTTTTTGTTGATGACAAAACATAAAATTATTAGAAGCAAAGAATGAAATCTATAAGTTTTAAAGGAGTTTTTACTTCCTTCTCCCCTTTTTTGTCTAAACAAAAAGAGTTTCGAAGAAAAACTAACTATATATGCAATGTGAATAGAAAAAATATAAAATGATCCAAAATGAATCGAACCTAATGTAAGTAATACGTATGGATAAAGAAATATTAAATAATCTAAAACGAATCGAATGTTATGCTCCCCTTTGACGGAAGCTCCCCCTTAATAAGAGCGATAAGGAATCAAAATGGATTTTAATACTACACAAGAAAATTGTTAGTATGGTGATAAATAATGCATTTATATGCTCCCCTAACTTGGAGAGGTCCTATGAAAGAATGATGTTAGTCTTTAAACATGACAACAAACAAAATAATAGGTATGTATTCTGTAGACCCGAATCAGCCAGATCCCTTGTAAAAGGGATCTGCCCTTCTTTACAAGGGGGATCTGGCTATCTGGAAAAAAATCAAATAGCAGACCCTCTTTTTGAGGGGGATAAATTACGTCATAACCATAATTAAAAGATGAAAATACATTACAAATATAATCATAACATACCAATACATGAATGAACTTTGATCCATGTAGTAAACATACAATGATAGATGGGAATAATAACCATGAACAAGGCAAAATAAAAACATGGCCTAGTTCTACAACAACTAATTAGACTAGAAACCTAGCAAAGCCACTAGTAGTTACATAAACCATACTATGTTTTTTGGTTGGTAAGGTCGGTGAGTCATTCAAGAATGTTGTGGAATATGAAGCGTATTTCATCGCTTACTTCATGGATAAGAGTTTATGTACGTTGACAATGAACACAAGTGTGTTCATGTTGTGGTGTTTGTAATGAAGATCCATTAATATGTAGGGATTGATCAATTGGCATGAAGGTTTGAGGTGGTGGAAGGTGTGATGGAAGAGGTTGTTAACGAGGTATTTGAGAGGTTGTGATGGTGGTATGCTTTGAGGATGTGTTTAGTGCATTTTAGAGTGTTATGTCTATGGTGTTGGAGATGTCGTGAAGTTCATTGAGTTTTTCGACAATTTGTGCTCGGGTTAAGTTAGGTTTGGGAAGAGCACTAAGTCTAATGTTTCTCCTATTTAGGTTTGTTGGTGGTAATAATGGTTCCACAAGCGGGTAAAGGGATTGGTTATTGATATGTGAGAAATCACATATCCTTTTTATACTAAAAATGGCCTTTAAATGATCAAAATGTGCAAAAATATGCTTGTATTTGTGTATTTTATTGTTTGTGAATGTGTTGGTACGGATATTGCAAAAAAAATCACAAAAAACAGTCAAAGCTGGGCAAACTCAAACACCGGAATGGAAAGATTGCACAAGAGCCGGAAGTTTCTAGCAAAAGGTCAACTAAGTCAACCTTGGTCAACTCACAAAATACCAAAACCCTCAGAATACCTATATGAGCCTTAATGTTAAAACCAATTTCACAAAAAGCCCTAAATTGATAACATCGTTAGTCCTTCTTTAATAAAGAACTAACGATCGTTAACTCTTTATATTATAAATCCCTCAAACTCTTTTTACCGAGCCCACATAAACCAAACAGCCCAAACCCAATTCCCCGAGCCCAAGTCAACCACCCAAATCCCCGGGTCAAACACAAGTTGTATAACATTTGGGGGGCGGGAAAAATAGTTTTTACTGTTCACCGTCTCCCCCAATTCACCCAGCTCAAATTATACCATAATTAATCCACACCCTTTCAATTAATGACGTGGTCAGAAGATTCTTAGTACAAAGTGCCTATTCAGCAAAGCAAAACGTCACCAAAGCCTCTCATTGGCCAAGACACCATCAAGAATGACACGCGGGCTATTAAAGAAACACACAAGAAAAGGGAAATTTGCATTGGATTCAGTGTTAAAGAAACACACTCACTCCCAAAGAGTGGGATTGCCAGCTTGGCCATCCGTGTGCTCATTTTGATCCAAGGGCTAAGATTAAGCATCCAATGATTGGCAATGATTGAAAGGACAGGATCAAGACTAAGAGGAGCGTCCTAATCAGACTAGAAGCTTCTCTCTCAACCTATATAAAGAGCTCCTCACTCACTCACAAGAGGCATCTAATATCTAGGAGTAGTTTTAAATAGTAGCTTACAGTTTTAGCTTATCATGTAATTTTTCAGCTTATTGTTTTAAAATCAATGTAATTTCCTTTGTCTCAACTTTGTAATCGGTTTTATTAATTTAGAGTAGCTTTTAAATTGTAATTTCCTTTTAAAAAGTAATGTTTAGCTTATTGTAATCTCTATTTTAACTTGTACTCAACTTTATTATCAATAAGAATTCAAAGTTTTCTATTTGTGAAATTGTCTTTTCATAAATCTACTTTTATGCAAAAATATGGTTTAAAAAGCTTTAACTGTTTCATAAGCTCTCATTCTCTTTTATAAGCTCTTATCTACTCTTAAGCTGGCTATTTACTCAACTAAGCTCTCAAAAGCTTAGTTGAGCTTATCTACACAAATCCTCCCTCAAATTTTACCACAACTTAATAAGGAAGGGAAACCAGACATGGATGGGTTTCCAGGACCATACCAGCTTATCTTAGGATAAGCTGGAGCTTGTTGATAGCTCAAATGAGCCTTTTATAGCCTTGTTTAGTGCAGAGGCTTATGTAAGTCTTCATTTACCTTTTCTAGCTTTAAATCTGCTATGTAGCTTAATTTTGCTTAATTTCTGCTTATTGTTGTTTAGGTAGCTTATTTGTGCTTATTATAGTTGATTTATGCTTATTGTGTTTAATTTGTAGTTTAAAATCTTTAGTTTTCATAATCTGTCTTAAAATAGTTGAAAAACCAAAAATATTAGTTTAGCTCTTAGTTTATTGTTCTGGCTTATTAGTTTGCTTAAATCTACTCATTAGGATTATCATTAGCTTATTACAATCTGGTATAACTAGTTTGTGCATTAAATCTCAAAGATATAAGCTGAAAAATGAACTGTAGTTATTTAAAGGGGTGTTTGGGTCAAGGCAGTACTAACTTGAGTTAGTACTGCCAAGTTTCCTTTGGTCCTTTATTTTGACTCAAATCATCATTTTAAGGTTTATATTGAAAAGATTTAAGGTCACTATTAGGTTTAATTAGTTTTAAACAAACTCATTTAGTAGTAACTAGAATCTGTTAGGGTTAGTTCAGTTTCATAAGCAATTTAAGCTCAAGTTAGTTCTAGCTGAAGTTATCACTCATTGTGCATTTAGTTTATTGTTTTAAAGTTGTAGAAACTGAATCCTTAAGCCTGCATCAAGTTGTTTTGAGTTTTGACTAAAATGTATGTCAATTGCATCAGTAGTTAAAAACAGTCAATAGCCTTTTTCAATCTTAATTTTCAGATGGTGAAAGTAGTTGTTAACTTTTGATTTTTTTAGCACTAGTAGATTTTAGGCTAATCTTCATTAGTTTGAACTTATTGTAGTCTAAATAGCCTATTTAGTCATCTGTTTTTAAGCTTAAAATTAGCTTTCTGACTTTTATTTTAAAAACCAAAAGTAAGGTAAAATGGCATAAGCAGCTTTTTCATTAAGTTTTTGAGTTAAGCATTTGAGTTTCAAAATACTTTTTAAAAGTGGTTTTATGTAGCTTTTTGGCCAGGGTTTAAGATAGTATAAGCCAAAAGTCCATAAGGATCCTTTAGCTTATCTAAAAATAAGCTCAAAGTTGCTTTTATGGATTGTTTGGGTTAACAGTTTATGTCAAAGAGCTTATTTGAGATTTCTAGCTTATAGCTTAAGTTTTTGCTAAGTTGTTGTTTAAACTAGCTTGTTAGGTTAACGTTTAGTAGTTCATAACTTATTTAGGTTATGTTTTAGCTTATTTTATCTTTTCTTAAAAAATCAAAAAACATAGTTAAAAGTTAAAAGTAGCTATTTCAGTTAGCTTTTTCTTAGCTTACTGAGATTTCAAAATACTTTTTAAAAGCAGTTCTAGATAGCTTTTAGGTCATAATTTAAGCTAGTACAAGCCAATTTTCCATAAGGATTCACTAGAGTACTTAAAATTAAGCTCAAAGCTAACCATTTGGCCTGTTTGGTATGCAGTTTTCTAATAAGTGCTTATTTGAAATCCTTAGCTTATGGATTGCTTATTTCTAGTTAAATTTAGCTTATTAGGTCAGTTGTAGTCTAATAATAGCTTATTCAATCCTTGTTTTAGCTTATTTTAGTTTTTTAGCTTATTAAGTTTTGTAAAAAGTAAAAAAGTAGTCAAGTGCTTTCTGTCTATTTTAAGCTCATTTAATGGCTTATTTATTAGCTTTTAGAAAAGTTGTTTTTACAAAAATAGCTTATTATAAGTTGTTTTACAACTTTTCTTTTCAGGTTTTTGCAAAATAAAAAAAGGGGAAACCAAGGAAGTCGGGGGTGAGCAAGACTCGAACCCCCGACCTCAACCTAGTCTCTCCCTTTTATAAACCTCACAACACACACCCTCACCAACGTGCCCTTGGGACTTTTACGTCCAACTTTGCACAATCTAATCTTTTAACCCTTTTTTGAGTTTTAATATAAATAAGCACTTCGAATGCTTAATTGAATTTTCCCGGCTTATTTAGTTTAGCTATTTAGGATTTCTCATTTTTCTTGCATCTTTCTTATCATAAGCTATGTTTAGAAAAAATTTAGGAATTTTATCTTAAAGTTTTACATTTTTCGTGAATTAATTTTGTTATAAACTTTAAAAAATCATAAAAAATATAAAAAAATAATAATTTTCTTTTTATATAAAATTTTCTTTTATCATACTCTAGGCTTAGGTTGAAATTTACTTTCGTAGGGTTAATATTTAGAAAATTCAATTTTTAAAGAACGGGATTCGATCCTCGTTCTTATTTTCTTCGTTTTTGGCTTAAATTACTCTCGGTTTAGAATTTCCTTAGCTTTTTACTTTTAAATAGTTAATTAGAATTAGAAAAAGTTTAGAAAAGTATTTAGGGTTTAATTTCAGTGTTCTAGCTTATTTGTCGTGTTTACTTTATTTCCCGTTATCGTTTTTTCGTAGTTAGGTTTAATTGTGCCTTTATTTGCTCACTATTAGGATTTTAGAAAACAAATCATCTTCGAACCAATTCAAGTCATTGTCCAAATAACAAACGAGGTCTCAATTTCATAAGTCTTTGGGAAAACGACCCGGTAATCACTTACCGGTTAAACGTGTAGTATTTTTGTAAGATTTTTCCTACTACCTTTGTCCTCAAGGGTAGTTTTGGAATTTTCTATACTTCGGATATTATTACGTATTAAAACTATACACATCAAGTTTTTGGCGCCGTTGCCGGGGATTTGTGATTAAGATTCCTTCGTTTGCATTTGTCGATCGTGGTTTGAAGAACCTTTCGTCTTCGAAAGTTACGCTTTTGAGAAAATCAAAAATACAAAAAAATTAAAAATATAAAAAGTAAAAAATATTTTTCTTTTCTTTTTAGTATAAGTAGAAGTTAAATAAATACAAAAATACAAAAATATTTGCTCTTCCGGATTTTTCGATTTTTCTTGTGAATTCGTAAATATAAGAAATATAAAATTTTTACAAAGTTGGTAAAAGAACACCAACAAATAATACTTTCAACTGAAGTATTATCCATCAATAAGTTCCCGAACCAAAGATTCAATTTTTTTTACCGTTTGTGTCACTTACGAAAAAGGCGCACCTCTTTTGTAAAATTTATTTTACTTAAGGGAGTTACCCTAAGTTTGTTGATTATTCGGTAAACAAAAATATTTCCTTTTCTCATTTCTTTTATCATTTCATTTGTTTGTTTAGTGCATGCGCACTAGAAATTCTAATTTTCTAAATAATTCAAACGTAACCATTCCGAGACGTCGAAATAGAGGACGTGCTCCAAACATAGTCGAACCCGAGCTTCGTACTATCGTTGAAGTTGCACCAATGGCGGAACGTACAATGGAAGAGCTACTCCGTGCACCCACGGAAGGGTATGGAGAAGCTATCGTTTTACCAGAAATTAATGCGGATCATTTTGAGATTAAGACGAATTTGTTACAACTAGTTCAAGCTAACCCGTTTCACGGTTATGAGAGGGAAAATCCCCATGCTCATATTAATAGTTTCAAAAGGATTACCTCGACTTTACGATTTAGAGATGTGCCGAATGATGTTATTAAGCTTATGATGTTTCCATATTCGCTTGAGGGGAACGCAAGATTGTGGTATGCGAAAGAACCACCTAATTCGATCTTGACTTGGGAGGATCTCGTAAACAAATTTGTGAATCAATTTTTCCCTCCTTCGAAAACCACTCACTTAAAGAATGAAATTTATCGTTTTACACAAAAACTCAAGGAGACTTTTAGTGAAGCATGGGAACGATTTAAGGAAATGCTTAGAGCTTGTCCTCACCATGGATTTATGGAGTTAACTCAATTTTATACCTTCTATAACGGTTTAAACGAGAACGATCAAGACTCATTAAATGCCGCGGTGGGTGGAAATCTTTTGAGTAAGATGACTAGAGAAGCTTTGAACATAATTGAAAACAAATCCAAAGTTCGTTATTCACGTAATAAATCGAATGTTTCTAGGATGAATACAACTTCTAGGGAAAGTGTTAGTAAAATGGATGAGAGAATTGATAAGCTTGCGGATCAACTTTCGACCTTAGTTGAGATTGTTTCTAAAAAAGTTGTCACTCCCGCTCCGGTTAAAGCGGTTGAGGAAATATGTGTTACTTGTAGTGGGCCTCATGCTTGGTACAATTGTCCTAATACCGATAACAATCAAGCTAGTGTTTGTGCGGCAACGGGTTCTTACAATCAAGTTAACCCTCCGAACCGTGTTAGTAACCAAATGGCACCACCAGGTTTTGCTCCGGTGCAAAACAATGGTCAAAATAGGTTTAATCAAAATCAAGGTCAAGGGAATAATTTTAATCGGGGAAATAATTTTCATGGAAATCAAGGTTTTCAAGCTCAAAATAATCATGCTCCAAATTTTCAAAATCAAGGATTTCAAAACCAACCTTTTCAAGTTCCTAATAATCAAGTTCAACAAGAGTTTTCAAATGAGTTTTCAAGTTACAAGAGAACTAATGATCAAATGATGAGAAACATGCAAAATCAAATCAACTCGTTGAAAGGAGACCTTAAGAATGAAATTCAAAACACGATAAAATCTCAACAAGCCGTCATGATGAATCAACAAACTACCTTTCAAAATAATTTGCAAAACATGATATGTGGATTGTTTCAAAACCAAGCCTCAACTTCGGGTACTCTTCTGAGTAATACCATTCCAAACCCGAAGGGTGAGATGAAAGCGATCACTACTCGAAGTGGTGTTGCTTACGAGGGACCCTCGATTCCGACTAATCCTTCTCCTAAAAAGGTAGTGGAACGAGAAATCGAGGAGACAACGAATAAGGAGCAATCTAATTTCCAAGGAAGTTGTTGGGAATAAATCTTCATCAAGAGTTAATACTGCCAAGGTATAACTAACAGTATTAATGGAGTTAGTACTGCCAGTACAAACTTAGTACTGTAAGAGTTAGTTAATACTGCTAGAAGAAAGGTTAATACTGCTGATGGTCAAAGCTGCTGACTTGGAGATAAGGATGCATAGAGATAAATAAGGAATGCATATCTTTTATATTTTAGGAAGATTTGTATTTAAATA
>BQNB010074391.1:11361-31809 GCA_026074375.1 Tanacetum coccineum | reverse complement strand
GAGTTATTTAAGTGGTGTTAAAATTTCGAGTAAACCTAAAATTGCGTTGATTTTTGTTAAAAGTCGTTGAGCTTGTATCAACTCATATCTTAATTTCAAAACAGTTCTTGTTTGACGAGTTGCGGGATTTAGATATGAATCACGTTGTTACAACAACTTAAGGGTTTTGATAAGTTTTTTCGATGACGAGCGAGGTTCATGTAGTGGGACGCTTCTATTCGTTTGGGGTTGTTGTGTTGCTAATTGCACCCTTGAGGGGGTAAGCAAAGTCATTAGCAGTTGGATTCATATTGTGGAAGTTAATCGAGGTTAAGGTTGACAAGACTCTTTGTTTTGTCAAGGAACCGTTGATGTTGTGGACCGAGAGGTCATGAGTAAGAGTATAGTATGATAGCATTAGTGAAAGTTCATTGGGATTCGAAGCGTAGTCCTGAGCTTACTTGGGAACGTAAGGATCAAATGAGGTCAAAGGAGTTAAAGCGTAATGGGAATGTTATGGTTGTAAATTGTTGGAATTCAAAGTGTAACTTTGAGTTAACATGAGAATGGGAGGACTACTTGACAGATAAGTATCCTCGATTAATTATTCGGTAATGATAAAGTTGAACCTTTTAGTTAAATCTCGGGACGAGATTTCCTAAAGAAGGGGATACTGTGACAACCATGACTTGAGCAGGTTAGTCAAACCGTTTGTGTTGACTTATGTGCCTGTTTATAATGTAGGTTTATGTGATTTGATGGTTTATGAGTGTTTTATAGTGTTTATGAGGTTGGGTAATCAATCAATTGAGTGTGATCATCTCAATGAGATTGAATGGTGATGAAGTTGGTTGAGTTCATTTCGTTCACTTTTGAGTGACAAGCAATGATTATTAGATTTGAAGCATTTCCAGAGATAAATTGTGTAATATTATTACGTAATACGTATTTTTGTGTCAGTAATTTAAGAAGTTAGGTTTTAGAGTTAAGTATGAGAAATGAGTTATTTGATGGATAAATTTGTCATTTTTAATCACTTATAGTGGATAATGTGAATTGATTGAATTTTAAAAAAAATTGGATTGGTTAATATGTGGATCTCTAGGTGATGGATTAAAAATGAGAAGTGTGTCATTTGTGAAAGAAATGAGTTTGTTAAAATATGAGAGTTTTTGGAAGACTTTCTATTTTTAGAAAGTGAACTTGGAAATGAAAAGTTATTTTTAGAATGTAGTTTTCAAGCAAAATGGTTTAACAAATTATCTTAGGTTTTTATAAAACTTAAGGTATAAATATAATTAATTAGTTAATAAAAGAAAATAAAAAAAATAATAAATTTTTTGGCATGAAACTTAAAATCCGAATTTTATAAAAAAAAAAACTAGTTTGAGTCCTAATCTAATACCTAGTTATAGTTAATCTAAAACACTTCTAGGTAGCCTATAAATACAAAACAAAAATCCCTAACCCCCCATATGTGAAATCGGCAAAACCAAAGGAGAAAAAGAAGAAGAAAAAATTTAGGGTTCTTTTCTAAGGTAAATTTTCTAATTTATGTTCAATTCTAATTACAATTTTTCAATTCTTGTTATATTCTAATTAATAACACATGTAATAATTAATATGATGGATTAGGGTTCATGTAAGATCTGTAAATTTAGGGTTTTTATCTTTTAAAATCGTTTTTATATTGTTAATGAAGTTAATCATGTGTAATTAGGGTTTTAGGGTTAGTAAATTCGGAGTTAAATTGTTGGCAGTTTAGAAGGGTCATCTTGCGAGAGTCATAACTTGATCATCCGAATAGCTTTTAATGATTTTCAAAAATCTAAAATTATATATAGAGAGTCTACTTTCAAACCCCATAGGTTTCAGGAATTAAAAGTAAGTGGAAGTTATTTAAATAATTCAAACAAGATTCGTTGTCAAGGCTGAGTTTTTATGTCAGATTTAGGTTAAGTTGTGTGAAGTTAAAACCCTATTTTAAATTTGCGTTAGACTTAGAACTTCTACAGTAGTTTAGTCTTATGTGTCTATTAAAGATCCACCAAATTAATTTAATAAATTCGAAGTCTAAGTATGATGTTTAAGCCTAAACTTTTTAGTGCGCAATCAGACCCGAATTGGGACTGTTTTGGAGTTTGATTTTCTTAGGAGTACTTGTGTATGTAATTGACACTTGGGAGTCTCAAGGTAGTTAATATACTCATTAATGAACATAGGTAATTTTTGGTTTGAATTATGAAGGTCATTTAGTTAAGGTTTTGAGTGCGATAAGTCACGTTAAAATTCTGCAGTTTGGCACGAATTATGACTAGCTAGTGAAACTTGATAAGTAAAGTGGTTTAAGTTGGGAATGGAGTCAAGGTGACCCATGGGGTTAATAAAACATCTTAGACATCCATCATATGAATGTTACATGTATATTAAGCTTTCGGCTTAATAGCGTGTAACACGAATTATTCTTGTTGCGTAGATTTGTGATTGTCATTTGTGAAGCCTTGTTGGAAGCTTTTGAGTGCTAGGCAAAGGTGAGTTTCATAGCCCCTTTTTCTTATGTTTTATTGGGGTGAAAATGATGCTATGTGTTAAACTGTTTTAGTTGCTGTGATTATTTGCTACGTGGTTATTGTTTCGTGATTAGTTCGGTTGGGAGTGGTCTTTACTACTCAACTCAAACCAACTGAAGGGTTGAAATAATACCTACTGATTTGTGTGATACGCTCCATGGCTTAGTGATCAATTGGAGTGGGTTTTGTGGTATGCTCCATGGCTTAGTGATCAATTGGAGTAGTTTGTGATGTGATTAGTTCGGTTGGGAGTGGTCTTTACTACTCAATCAAATCCAACTGAAGGGTTGAAATAATACTCAATGATGTGTGGTCCAGGCCTAAGTATAAGTTTGATCAATTGAGAGTGGGAATTTGTGGTTAGTTCGTTGGGGTTGTGGTCTTTAATACTCAATTCAAACTGCTGAAGGGTTGAAATAATGACTCATGATGTGTGGTTCCAGGCCTAAGTATAAGTTCAAAGCTGGTAGACTTTTAGGTGCGTAAAGTGACATATGGATCGGGTGGTACGTGATTACGCCAGTTTGTTGTAATGGATCGTGGGGTAACGTTCTACTCAGAATGTCATTGCATGTTGCATAATTGTCCTTTATTTGTTTTGAATGATCGCGGTTATTGATTTTGAAAAAGTCTAATGTGAGTTTAAACCGATGACTATCATACCACCGTTGTGTGACGTTTTAAGCATCATTTTCAGGTGAGCATGATGGAAATAAGGATTGAACAGAAGTGGCTAGTAAAGCGGACCATAGGATGTCATGAGATTTTATTTCTATGTCTTGAATTTTTGCATTGATGAATTTTTGGATTAATTGTGCATGTCTTTCTAATTGGCCAGAGACAAACTTTCGTCTCATAGATCAAAGACGCCTTAGTTTTCGGTTAGGTTTTTGGGTTTTGTTATGACAATATGTGTACTTGATTTACTTTTGATTTCTTTTTAGTATTCTCTATAGAGACACAGTGTGTTGTGATGATATCCATTCTTGTTTACGCCTCGCGTTTCCACCTTGGCGGGGTGTGACATTTTTACACTTAAACCAACATTGTACAATACTTATTTTTCCATCATTCCATGATATATACAACCACATAACACATGAATAAGTGTACCAAATTATAATCACAAGCAAAAATATGTTTTACATGTTTAAAAGCATCCTAATGGTGATTTAACTATACAAAATTATATAGAGCATGAAAGTAAATAATATGGTAAGTTAGGGTTCTTAGGAGACCTTAAGGAAGATGAGTGAGGATGATACACAAGCAAGCCCCCAAGTATTTATCAAGAAAATACTTCCACAAACCCTAGTTTTCCATAGAAACCCTAATCTTGCTTCATGCTTGATTAACCCTTGTAAACCTTAAACCAACCCTTCTAAACACCTTAGGTTATCTTAGATATCATGTAGGAATGTGTGTAATTGTTGTAAATAAAATTTTGTAGGGATTTGGTGTGTGCTTTGGTTGAGCCGTGGCCTAAAGGAGCCAAGGGGGAGGGATTTTTGTGTTTTCACTTATACAAATGAGATGTGTGTGTTCTAATTGCTAGTGAATGTGTTTTATATCTCACATGGCTAGACAAGATGTACATAGAAGTCTTGGGACAATGGGAGTAAAACATGGAAGATGTCTTGGTCTTTGTTGGAAAAAGAAGAGAACATCTCATGGTTTTAAGGAATGTGTTTCTAGACTTGATATTTCTTTGTGTTTATCATCTCTATAACCGGCTACATATGTATGTACATAAGATATTTGTATTCTTGTAAAATTTTGAAGGTTTGGGTATATTGTGGGTTGATAGTTTTTGAAGCGTAGAAAAGTTTTGGTGCTTCCGGGTATGCCTAAATGTATTTAATTGCGAAACGTAAACGTTTTACGCAACCAATAAAAATAAAATATAAAAAGTTGATTATTACTTTCGTAAAAATAATATATTGCTTGCTTGACGAAAACTTTAATTCGTTTGGTGTCCGTTTACATTAATTGATAATTTATAGCTCACGCGATTTAACTTAACTATTATAATTAAAAGTAAATGCATAAAAAAAATTATTAATAAAATATATGACGTTGTAAATGACCTGAAAATACGGAATGTTACATCCGCTTCTTCCCAAATTGAGTCTAAGTCATGTGTATATCCTCCAAGTTTCATCCAAATTCTAAAAACATAAAAAGAAACGATTAAGCACGTATTTTGGGCATATTTGCGTAATTTTGGGGGTTAAATGACCTCGAAAAAGTGTATAAAATGTCACCTCATTAGTAGTCAAAATTAAATTAGGAAAATATAATACAATGTGAATGGTGCAACTGACATAAGATTACACTTAGTGGTCACACCACTTCATTATCCATATCAGCATCGTCTCACATTTAACTCTCCATGTACCTCCACTAACTTCCTCTCACCTTTCACCTTTCACCCTTAGTGGTTACACCATCTCACCTTTCAACCTATTTTTTTTAACATATTAAATTAAAAACTAAAATAAACTTTTATTCATAATTATAAACATTATATTCAAAATTAAAAAACATCCTAAATATTAAAAACTAAAATTAACCATTACGAGAAAGGTGTTTAACCAAATCGGCGCGGAGGTTTTAATGCGCTTGTTACGACTTGATTTGTATGATAACTTGTAGCACTTGTTTTTGGGTCGTAAGAGGTCGTCCGGTTGATGTGCTTACTTCGGATACCAATCAGAGATATCGCATTGCCCTTGTCTTTTCGAATCATATTATGTAATATGATGCATGTGTACATCATATTTCTTATAATTTCTAGACGATACAGTCGTGCGGGATTGGCTAATCGTCACACCCCCAAATCGGGTCGCAGCGGAATGGGTAACTGAGGGTGTGACTTCATAATAGTTCAAGCACAAGGTACAGGGAATGACCACTAAATGGACGTTTTAAAAATCATTCACCGTTGAATAAATTAAATAAATAAGTTTTACAATACTCAAAGGATTAAAATTGTCACATGCGAAAGCTTAAAAGATAGTTTTAAATCAACAAAGGTAAATAAATGATAGTTTGATAAATCTTAAAGACCGGGCCAATGCATGACACTTCACATAGCACATCAAAGGGAATCCAAAGCTAAGCACCTGAGAAAACATGCTTAAAACGTCAACATAAAGTTGGTGAATTCATAAGTTCAAGTAAAACGTAAGTATAGACCACAAGATTTTAGAAAGAAAGCAAGCATGATCATTGTAACACATACAATATCACAGGTTAAGTATTTACGTATGCACTAAGCTCATGGGCTTTAATCTTAGAACACGTAAGACATCTGTTAACGTACTCAACAACATCTCTCTTTATACCATGCCACCAATACAAGTCTCTCAGATCATAGTACATCTTATCCGCACCTGGATGTACTGAATATCAAGAAGTATGAGCTTCATCCATGATTAATTTCCTTACACCACCAACTGATGGAATCCAGATACAATCAAAGAAGTAAATTTCACCATCATCTCGTTGCTCAAAGTGTCTTTCTAATCCTCTTAGCCATTCAGTTAGGGCTTTGAGATCCTTGGAAGTTTCGCCCTGTGCTTCCAAAATCTTAGTCTTAAGTCCAGAATGGATAGTAATACTCATAGCACGTACTCGTCTTGGCTTGAGTCTTTTTTTTCTACTCAAGGCATCTGCCACCACATTTGCCTTGCCTGGGTGGTATTTGATCTCACATTCATAATTACTAAGCAGTTCGATCCACCGTCTTTGGCGCATATTCAACTCTTTCTGATCGAAGATGTACTGGAGACTCTTGTGGTCAGTGTAGATAACACTTTTCGTCCCATAAAGATAATGTCTCTAGATTTTAAGGGCAAACACCACCGCACATAATTCCAGGTCGTGGGTGGTGTAATTATTCTCATGTATCTTCAATTGTCTTGACGCATACGCTATCACTTTGCCCCGCTACATTAGCACGCACCCAAAACCTTGTTTTGATGCATCGCAATAGACCACAAAGTCATAGGGTCCATCGGGGAGTGCTAACACAGGATACCACATATTATCCCATTGATTTAATCCATTACACAACATGAAATCTTTACCAATATGCTAGAAAATAAGAAGAAAACTTAGAGAGAGAAAGTAGAGGGAGAAAACAAGAAAGGAAGATTAGATTAGTGAATTAGTAGATTACAAGTGAAGGAAAAATGTAACCAACACCCTCTCCATGTGTGTAGAGGGTTCTATTTATACCCATGCCTTGCTAGGTGGCGTATGGGATTTCTACTTGGGCCGGGCTTGGCATATCTTGGGCTTTGAGCCTGAAACACGGACAATATTAGATTACAATCCAAGCCCGTTGAACCCGACTAGCCTCTTACACTACAAGACCTAGTTTGACTTTGTAAGACCGATAAACATTCTTGTTTGACCTTACATATAATTAAGGCATAACAATCTCCCCCATGTGAGGTTCTTTCTTCAGATATCCTATGAACCACCGATGTCATTGAAAGATATGACGTTTAAAGTTTATGCTTTGCCTTGTTTATGGTTTGTCTTGTTTGTAATGGCTTTGTTCATTCATGCTTTGTGATCTTGACTCGTAAGCCATTTATTCTTTTTGACTTTGAGTTTTGTGATCGTTAATCTTGCATATCTCCTTAACTTGAATCATTTGATTTGACGTCCTTGATCAACTTTGCTCTTGACCAAACATGCTCTTACTGTTACATTCTTGTTTGACATATATGATTATAAGTTATAACTATCTTCCCAAAATATGCATTCTTTAATGCTTTTGGGAGGCTCTATGTTGATGGGAAAGATTAGAATCACTATCTTGATGTTGAACGATTGACTTTCGAAACTTGGAGTATGAGCATTGTGGTTTATGAATCCGACTTTGCTGGAATAAGGCTGCCACACCGTCGCTGCAACACCCGTCGTTGAACCTGAATAAGACAGTTAACAATAAATGATGAATAAGCCTTTATCATTCATCTTGACTTCGGTTGGCATTAACCTTACGGTTCCCGTTTTATAGTATAAATACTATATTGGTCAGGTACGATCAAAGAATCTCCTTGACAGGGTTTCAGCTCAAAGCGTATGATCATTTCTAATCAAGATGTATTAGATCTTCCATGCTTGCTTGTTCTCATTATCGGAACGGTCTCAAAGCAGACATCACGGTAAAAACGTGATCAGATAGTTACTATCTTTCTGAATAAGTCATCAATTCATTTACTGGACCATTCATTGATATCCAGTTATCACAAGCTCGATCATATAGGATATCTTACAAGTCACATCCAAGGAGGCTTGTTCGATGTGGCTCAAGCAGGATTTCCATCTTCATTGTGAATACTTAAGTATCACTCAGATGTTCTGGCAAGATCTCAAGGATAATGCGTAGGACTCTTTGTTACAGCTTGTGAACTTTATGGTGTTCAACAAGTGTATTTTGACATTGTGTCCTAATGAGATTTAACCTTTGATTCTTCTGGTTGTAGACTCGATTTGTGCACTTTTAGTTTAAGTGATCGGAGGAGAGGAGCAGACTGCCACCTATTTAATATAACAATCTCGGTGTGAGATCGTCAATAGATAAGTGTGTATCTCCGTGACATAAGAGACAAGTTTCTTTGAGAGACACGAATGGCGGGAAGGGTTGTGCATTGCATCTCTGTGTCCCATGATGTCATTTTAATATCAACAATCATCTTTGTGATTTTGATAGATTATGTATTGACCGCGCATCTGCCTGAGGTGTAAAGAGGGGCTTCTTTCTTTTCACCACTTTGGTCCATACATGTCTTTTCATTCTTCAATCCCCCTGCAATGCTTTAACCAAGACGTCATTACTAACACCTTGTTGTGATTTGCTCCAGGTTAACTAGATCTTAGTCTGCAATTTTTTCCCTATATACATTTATTCTTCTCCATTCATACCTATGGAACTGCGATTTTATATACTATGGTCCGTGTCTTGGGTAGATTCCTCTCTCCCACCCCCCCCCGGTCTGGTTGGATCGTAGGGATGTATACCTTACCTAACCACCATATGACTTCAGAATCGTGTTTGGTTTTTTTTTTTGTGAAAATTAATAGGTTGTTGGGTATGAGATCGAACCAATAAACCCATTTTTTCGACACTTGTATTTTTCAAATACCCTCCCTACACATGTGCTTTGAGATTCGAAATTGTTTAGCCATGAAGGAAAGAGTTGCAAACTTAGAGTCTAAAGATCACAGTCTTCTATATCATTTTTAATTTCAATTTTATCCCCTTATTTTAATATAATAAAACACTTATGATTTGAAATACCATTGATTAAAATTTTACATGATAAATTCACATGGGTGGAAAATTTATTACTACGATATTTGCTATGAATATCATTTTCCCGAGTTTGCTACCCCTTCAAACAGTCATATTTTGGATACCAATATTTATTAAAACTTGACTTGGAATGAAAAATTGACATGACAACACAAAGGTTGAAGACGGTGTGAGTCGCCTTAGTGAACAATGTATATTATTAATTGACATTAAATTTCCACATTTTAATTTCACAGAATGTGTTTGGATACATAAAATTGACATTTATGTGATGTATCCAACACATTAAAAGGCTTTGTTTTTAAAAAGCTCCCCCTCAGAAATTGATTCACATAAAATGACATTCTTTGACGACAATCTGTTGAAAATTATTCGAGGAACGTGTGTTGATCACACAATTTTTTAACAAATACCACTTTTTTATAGAAAAAATACAACTTATTTTATGTAGACAATTTGGTAATGAAAGTTCTTTTGGAAAAATTATGTTCAAGTTTTTAAAAACACATGATAGAGTCTTTCTCTTCAATTTAAGGTTAAGCGCACTGAAGCGTACAACTACCTATAACATTCGGACGAGTTATGCACTGAATGTACATTAGTCATTGAGAAAATTTAGAAATGACATGTTTTGAAAGCATTTGAAACTCTTGCTCGAACTTCATTTACACGCCCGTGTCGATGTTAATCAACATTTCTAGGTACGTAAATGTTATCGATTCCAAGAGACATGTCGAGAAGATTCTTTTTGGTATTTTTAAAATTTTCTGATTTTATATTTTGTTTTTCTAGGTTTTTTTATTTTTCTATTTTCTTTTTGTTGGTTTTATATTTTTGTATTTTCTTTTTCAAAAAATTTGATAAATCAAAAATAAAGAGAGAATAATAATAGATTTACAATATCGAAGTTTCCATTAGCAGGTTGACTGTTTGTGGCTAAAGTTGTAGTGGATGAAGTTGTAATGGTTGTTGTTGACGTTTATTTGATGCATCAGTAGTAGTGACAACGGAAGACTTTAAAACAACTTGATTTTCTCCATTGAAATATTCGTCGAACAAAGGACCGAATAGCAAATCCAGCTTATTTGACGTTTTTATGTCTCGACTGATTGTGACTTCGTTGACAATTTTGGAGAGAGGCTTGAACAGTTTTGTTCAACTAGTTTGACATTGTGGTTCGAGGCTTTGTCTGTTGTATATCAAACGTCAGTTTTTATGTTAATCCATCATTTGTGAAAATCCATCTTTGACAATGGTTTATGGAGTATATCATCGCTTGTCTAGCAACCATACTCTGAGATTTTCCTTGTTGACATTACGTAAGGTACCCGCACTTAAATCAAGACTTTGTTCCTTCTGAACATTGATTGATGTACCTGCATTAAATCGAGATTTTGTGTGCAGCATGAATATTAGGGTATCTACATTTGTACCATGTGGGGGTTCTACTGTCACCTTGCTTGTGCAGGTCGAAATCTTTCTGTAGGGAATCCACCTAAGACCAACAGATTCGAAAATTATACCCGTGGGTATCCACCTATAGTTCAGATATAGGAGAGGTTTTCTCATACACTTCGGGAAGTCGTAGTAGCACGAACCTATGTTACGGTAAAGATCTGCCTATCAGGTTTCTGAGTATAACTCTTTTGATCTAAGGGTTTGTTACTGTTTATGATCTTATTGGATTGAGTCTTAGCACGTGAATTTACTTCCTTCAGGAGTTTTGTTATACAAGCATCATGATTTGCATTAAAGACACACTTATGACATGTAGAACAAACAAAGTTTTTGGAATCTGAAAAAGAACTAGAACTCTTAGAGTGATCTGCTTTGGGCACAGCCGTTATCGTAACGCGACTACTCTTAGATACAGGCAAACTCCTAGATGTTTGATTGTTGCTCCTAGGGTTTGGTTTGCTATCATCAGTAGTGGTTTGAATTCTCGCAGAAGTAGGCATCACTAGTTGTTGTGTTCTATCTCTTTCTGGTATTCTTTTTAATATCTACATCTAGATAGTGATATGAACCATGGTCATTGAATAAATCTTGGATGTTCTTAGAACTTTTTCCTAGATTGAGCTAGTTGCAATCAATGTGATCAGGTTTTGCAAAGGTGGATTCTATTTTCTTAGGTAAATTTAGTTGGTGATTTGGTTTTGACAAATTCTTTTCACATCAACTTGGGAGGCAAACCGTTGTTTTGACATTTGAGCCCTTTCAGATTTAAACGCATTCGGTTGTCTAACAACTGATTGGTTTCTTAGTGATGGTAACACCGGTTTCCCCAAGACTGATGTTTTATCAAACTTAGTATCTACACTATTTCCTTTTAACTTCCTTAAGTCATTTTTTAAAGCAGCAATTGCAAAAACCTTTTCCTGAATCTGAGCTTTTAATTCAGCATTATTTAACAAGCAAGATGTTGTCTGTTACTGTCAGTCTTAAGATCTCGTTAGGATTTTATTAGAATCATACAATATTTGTAATGATGTTTCAAAGTCTAATATTTCCTTACTTTTAATATAGCCACCTATGTTAATTCGATTGTTCATGTTTCAAGTACATCAATTTCCTTTTCAATCTTGGCTTTATTACTTGTTTCATTCAAAATTTGACCATGTTGCCCTGATTTTAAAGCTTGATTTTGATATTTAAGTTCAAGAGCAATGCAATGGTGCTTAATTCTTGAAAATATCTTTTGGATATTGGGCAAACTGTCTCTCTTGAGCAAAATATTTTAGACTCGAGTGATTGTTTTGAGTATTCAGTTGTCTGGTTATCAGGTGATGAATCAAGCATAGGACTTTTAACTTGACATGTTTCAGGATACTGGTCACCCCTACCTTCAACAATGATTTTAGGTTGCTCAGTATGCTGTTGTCTTATAGCAAAGATATTGCATTCAGCAGTCAATTGTACTTCAGCCATTGGCTCTTCGTCATAAATGGGTCTGATATCTGCATCATCGGTATCTGTGTCATTCCCTGACCTATTGCTGTCATCTTGCACTGTTGAGTCTGTCCTAATGCTTTCTGTGTCAACCAAATCAGCATCCAATGCTTTACCCATATCAATCTTACTCTCTTGTGTTTGCATTTATCTTTTATTCACCCTTCTTTCATACTGTCTTTGATGACGTGTTCTTTCAGCAACGGACTTCTTAACATTACCAAGTGTTGGAGTAGTGTATTTCTCTGAGTGTTGAACCTCGATTCCTGTGTATTCAACAAAGTACAGTGTCTGTCGTTGACTGTCATTTCATGTAAACTTTGGAATCGATGAACTTTTGAACTGGTTGATTTACCACCTAAAAGGCTGTCATGGATCTATCTTCTTAAAAATACATCTTTGTCATGTTGCCTTTTGTAGTTGATCTACGTTAAGGAGCATTGTTATTGTGAAAGTATCAACTCTCTTGACAAAGAGTGTCAGGAATGCCCGTTTAAATCCATGTTCGATGTGAGTGACTTTTATAGTCGATCTTATGAAAGAACTTGTAGGTGTGAATGAGAGATCAAAATATGCCAGCAATCTTTCTTTTGCTTTTGACATCTTGTATTTGATTGCATGAACATCTTGTAGTTTCAGAATTCAAGCTGCATTCTTTGTGAGTTGTTGGATGCAGTCTTGATTACTGTTTCTTTCTCAGAACAAGAGTTTTGTTTGACAACTAAATCAACTTTCAATGAATCAAGTTCACTGCTTGGGTTTGATATGAATGATCTTCTTATGTCTGCATCAACGTCTTATGTCTTCAAACAAATGTACGATTTGTTGTTGATGAAGAATTATCTCAAGCATGTATTTCCGAATGGAATCCATGGTACAGATCATTGCATCATTAAAGGATTGAGCATTATATCTTGTATATTTCCTCATACGCTCTTTGAATTCTGAATGGAAAGAATTTTCAAACTTTGTTCTGAGATCAGTCAAAGTAGTTGTGCAAACAGTCCTAGAAAGTATATCTTTAGTAAGATGTTGTTCTAGTTAAATCCAGGTCTTGAGAGAACGTTCTCTTGAGATAAGGCATCGTGCCATATCTTGTAACAGTTTCTGAGAGAAACTTAATAGAGACTTGAATTTTTTAAGGACTGGCATGCATCTACTTCTTGAAAGTTGTGTCTTCTCTTGAACGTTAGAATTTGAACACGAAGAAACTGTGACATCTTTGAAGAACACGTTGTTGTTTGAGTTTGCAAATTAGTATTTGAATTTGACATTTTGATGTTGTGAATGGATATCGGATCTTAAGTATGTAAGTGATTGGTTGTGGTTTTAGATGAATTAACGTTCACGTGATTTTACAATTCTATGATTAAACCGAGAAATAGAATTCTTTCGCTGGATTTTACTAAATCAAGAAGAAACCATGAATGAATAATTAATTGACATTTCAAGTGTGATTAAGTTGATTGTTGGTTTGATTGTGTTAATTGATTGTATGTTAAGTCCAAAATAAAGTTCTAAGTCCTTGAGGTTTGTTGTCTAAAGAAGGTCAAGGTGTAGCAAGTCTCAACGAAGAACGATTGTCAAATCTCAATCAAGAATGTTTGACAAATCTAAATAGACAAATCTCAAGAGGCAAGTCACAAGAGTAGGCAAATCTTAAGAGTAGGCAAATCTCAAGAGGCAAACTCAACTTGTAGACAAATCTCAAGAGCAAAACGCAGTGACCAAAACAAGCTAACGCAATGACCAAAACGCGGTCTTCAATAAGAAAAACGCAATGACCAAAACGCAATGGCAAAACGCAGTGTCTTGAGGCAAAACGCAACGAATGAAGCAAAACGCAGTGTCTTGAGGCAAAACGCAACGAATGAAGCAAAACCGCATTGTCTTTAAGGCAAACGTAAAGAATGAAGCATATCGAGTGTCTTAAGCAAACGCAACGAATGAAGCAAAAAGCGTATGAGGCAAAACGCAAACGAATGAAGCAAAACAGTGTCTTGATGGCAAAACGCAACGAATGAAGCCAAAAACGCAGTGTCTTGAGGCAAAACGCAACGAATGAAGCAAAAAGCAGTGTCTTGAGGCAAAATGCAAACGAATGAAGCAAAAACGCAATGTCTTGAGGCAAACACAACGGATGAAGCAAAAATGCAGGTCTTAGGCAAAACGCAACGAATGAAGCAAAACGTAGTGTCTTGAGGCAAAACGCAACGAATGAAGCAAAACGCAGTGTCTTGAGGCAAAACGCAACGAATGAAGCAAAACGCAGTGACCAAAATAAGCAAAACGCAATGATCAAAACGCAACCTGAAGCAAATCGCAAGAGGCAAAACGCAATGATGAAGCAAAACGCAAGCAGCAAAACGCAATGATGAAGCAAAATGCAAGCAGCAAAATGCAATGATGAAGCAAAATGCAAGCAGCAAAATGCAATGATGAAGCAAAACGCAAGCAGCAAAACGCAATGATGAAGCAAAACACAAGCAAGAACACCCCTTCAAATAGGTAAAACATAGCCAAGAAAAAATCTTTAAACTTTCTTGTAAGCTATGAAATGATGTTAAAACCACCTAGTAATGATGCAAGGAATTTATCTAAGCCCGAAAGTACAAGTCTTTAACACTTTTAACCACGAAACAAAGATCAAAGTTTGATTTTTTTCTTGCTATTTTTCGAACAAAAAAAAAACAACCAACTAACCCTACGAATTTCACACAAAACATACACTAAACACCCCTTGGCGACTAATACCACATGTTATCTCACGAATTTAATCCATTACGCAACATGAAATCTTTACCAATATGCTAGAAAATAAGAAGAAAACTTAGAGAGAGAAAGTAGAGAGAGAAAACAAGAAAGGAAGATTAGATTAGTGAATTGGTGGATTACATGTGAGGAAAATGTAACCTCACTTCTCCATGTGTGAAGGCGGGTTTATTTGTAACATTGCCTTGCTTAGGTGGCGTATGGGATTCTATACTTGGGTGGGGCTTGGCATATTTGGCTTGAGCCAGTAAACACAGACAAGTTATTACAATCCAAGACCGTTGAACCCGGCTAGCTATTACAATACAAGACTATTTGACTTTGTAAGACCGACAACATTCTTGTTTGACTTATTATATTTAAGGCTAAACAGAGCATTGCATTAGTTTCTCCTTCAGAATTTTAGAAAGCTTCTATCTTGCTTATCGCCCCACTACTACGTCTGGTTTTTTTTTCTTATTCTTTTGAGTCAACATGGTGAGGGGCTTGGCGATCTTGGAGAAATTCTTGATAAACCTTCGGTAATAACCCGCCAATCCTAGAAATGAACGGATTTCTCTTGGTGACTCAGGGGTCTTCCAGTTCTTGACCGATTCTACCTTGCTAGGATCCACGTGGATACCGTCACGGTTGATCACATGTCCTAGGAAACTGGACGTTCTTGTACCAAATTCGCACTTTGAAATTTGGATCGTACAACTTCTCCTTCTTGAGTAGTCAATAATCGTATTCAGGTGGGCTTCATGCTCTTATTTTGACTTTGAGTGATTAAGATGTCATCAATGAACCTAATTATAATTTTCCAATTACGGCTTGCATACGCGGTTCACTTAAGTCATAAGATAATTGATGGCGCGTTCGTTAGACCCAAATGGCATGACTGTGAACTCAAAGTTGCCCATAACGTCGTTCTAAAACGTGGTCTTCGATATCTTCTTCCGACCTTAAACTGATGATATCTTGAACGGAAGATCTATCTTGAGTGAAACAACACGCATCTTGTAATTGTCATACAAGTCATCAATTCTGGGGAGAGGGTAACGGTTCTTTATAGTTAACTTGTTTAGTTCCTTGTAGTCAATACACATTCTCATTGAAGCGTCTTTCTTCTTGACAAAAAACACTGGTGCTCCCCATGGTGAGTGACTTGGTCGAATAAAACCCTTCTCTTAAAGTTCTTTAAGTTGGTTCGACAATTCAAACATTTCTGAAGGGGCTAACCGGTATGGAGATCTAACAATTGGCGATGCGCCTGGAATCATATCAATGCGAAATTCTATTCTCCGAGCACTAGAGTAAACCTAACAGTCATCTGGTTATACCTCAGGATGTCTCAGGACAACAGTATGATCATTAGATTTTCTCTCATCAGCCTTGATACATGAAAGTTGAACCTAGATCCTTTTCCGGACCTCTCGCCCTTGAACTTCAAGAATCTTGCCATTCGGAAGGAGGGATTACGGACAAATCTTCTCATAACAATCGATGAGAGTCGGTGGTATGCCAACCATCTATTCCAATTAGAAATCAAAACTAACTAGCCGAGTGGTAACTAGTCTATTTTTGAACTCGTGATTTACACAAAAACTAAGGTGAAAATACGTATCTGGTATTGGTCGCTATACAATTTTCCATCTGTTAACTCTAATTCGTTAGCTAGTGTTTAGGTGGCAGGGGCAATATTAATAAATGGCCGGTATAACGCAGAATATACAAAAATACCTCTTTTCTGGCAACGGCAGTAAAAGAGGATACAAGCGTAGTGATCATTAAGAAGAAACGTACCCGTAACCACATTCGGATTCTGCTGCGGATTTTTAATCACCATAAGCTCTCCCATGAGCTCCCTCATTCTGCTGGTTCCTTGCTCTTGGACACCTGTCCTTGAAATGTCCTTTCTCACCACACCCAAAACATGTCACATTCTACAGGAAGTTATCACCTGCATTCTGAAGCCTAGCTCTACAATCCTTCTCTAGGTGACCCATTCTTTGACATCTCTGGCACTTTGGAGGACACAGTACATGATGATGTAAGTTGCATCGATTGCATTTTGGTAGGTTTTCGCATAATCCTTACATCCAGCTGGGGCTGCAGCATATGCCCTGCCTTTTCATGTCTCATGTTTTGTTGTTGGTGATGATTGTTGTTTCGGTTGCGGTTATTGTTGTTGTTTTGGTTATTGTTGTTGGTGTTTCTTTGGTGGTCTTCCCATTTCCTCTTATTGCTTTCACCAATTCTTGCAGCCCTACCCTGAACTGCTTGCTCGACCAGTTCACGGGCCATGATGATGGCATCATGCAGAGTTGCACGCTTTGAAGAAGTGATATTTCCTTTTAAGTTCTTTCAGGAAACCCACGATTGTATTTTCTATGCATTTATTCTTTCAGTGGACACCAATTCAGGACACATGAGGACCAGTTCGTGGAAACGATTGTTGTAAACTTCAATATCATCTCCTTTCAGAGTCAGAGTCCAAAGTTCTTGCTCCATCCTTTGGATTTCAGTTGATGGGCAATACTTAGTAGTCATCATATCTTTTATGTTGCTCCAGGGGATCTGATTGCATTTGCACAGTCCAAAGGTTTGAACTTTTCGTTCAACACCTGGTTCTAGAGCAAGTCATTCAGATACGTGCACACACAAAGTTAATCTTTGGTCATCTTCAGCACACTTACAAATCTCAAACAACTTGCTGATCTTTTCGAAACACGTTTCAGTCCGAATACACCTTCTGTCCCGCCTATAAAGAGTGAGGTTTGCTGTTCGTAAATGGGATTGTTACGAACATCCAATGCATCCTGGGTGACAGTTCTTCAGTTATTTGAGGTTCGATCACCGCATTGTTTGATTCAGATCTGGTCTGTTTAATATCTTCAAGGCTTTGGCCACAACGCTTTTCCACTTTCTTCCTAACAGATTTCTTCTTTAAATCTCCTAGGCGGCATGAGATTCTGGCAAACAAAGTACACAATTCGTTAGAATTTGTAAAGGTGTGCAGAGTCATGGCACATGGTAAATAATAGAGAATGATATAAATAATTATAAATTAATCAGGATGGTCGGTATTTACATAACTGATCGATAGAAATAGATACTGATATGTCAAAAGGTAAACATAAGGGATCGAGTTTAAACCAAGTATTATATATATAAGATTATAAATAATGCAATAATGATAATCGGAAATAATAAGCGGAGGATCGGAGAATACGCCGCGCTGTGGATATCAGATAGCGATGAAGGATTCTGTATTTAAAAATGAAAAGAAAAAAAATCTTTAACTGTGTGATTATAGACTAGGTTTTGAAAGTGACCTGTTCCCTATAACACACTTGGCTCTGGTACCATCTGCTAAACAACCCCCAAATAAGGGTAGCATCGGATTGGTACAATGGGTGCTATGTCTAAGCTAAAACAATCAAATATAGGAAACGACATATATGGACGTTTTTTAAAACAAGATTTTATTCGATGCCATAGCAAAATATCAGGAGTTCATACATTAGGTCCCATAGGTTTTAAAAGTCATAAACATTTCAAGTACATATTTAATTAAACAGAAGCTTCATAATACCAAAAGATGACTTAAGTTTTTATAAAAGAAAGTGTTTTGCTTTAAATATTGATAAACAAGGAATCCATCTTTCATACTTAGGACCTGAATTACTGCTAAAAGTCAAGTCAACACAAAGGTTGAGTGAAATCATAGGTTTATCGGTAAAAAGGGTGGACCACAAGATCGAAGTAATAGTAGACTCTGAAACACATTTAGTAGTCCAAAACGTTTATTATTGCACTAAGCTCATGACCCCGAAGCCTTAACTAGATTTGTGCCCCAATCAGAATATAGGATGCTTGCCAACAACCTAACACCTCTCAATGTTAAATGCACCTTGATCAAACTAGTGACCCAAGGAAAGGTGGGGATTGTCAGTCCCGATAGATCTATCCATAACACTCGCGCTTACTACAATAGCAATTAACGGTTCATGATAAATAGGGACTTCACGGCAATAAGGTAACTTAGGCATTAATAATCAGGCAGTAATCTGGATAGCATACACTTTGTAAACACTTTGAAAAACACTTGTGTCCAATAGTAAAACAAGCAATGTAATTCACCCCGTAGAGTTTGTAAAACAATCAAGTAGTAAAAAGGGGGCTATGAACTCACCTCGAGTGAATGGTAATCAACAAGTATTCACAATAGAAAATGCGTCACGCTTACGATCGAATGCAACCTAATCCAATATAGGTCGTATAAGTACTAAACACTTTGATTATTTATAGGTCGTATAGCTCATCATACTATCGTTCGGGCTATCATAATTAAGAGGTATGTTTTAGTGACGTTATGTGGAGCTAGGACACTTTAAAATCGTAAATCCAAAAACTCGTCGATTACGCCACCCGAAGAGCCTATATGAACTCCCTAGTATTTAGCACTTTGCATTAAACTATAAACACATATAATTTCTATATAGCTACATCACCATCTAATCGTTTTAGTGAAATCGCGTTTATAAAGTGAAAACGTTTATAAATGACTCTTTAGTAAAAATGACGTAACTTTCGCGTTTTAAGCCCGATTTTGACGTTTCTTATGCCCATGCTTTCGTATTAAAACGAGTTATCAAAATTTGGACCTACTGGTGAACAGTAACTTTTACTGTTCACACCAGTTTATAAATTTATTTTTATAGTTTTAGTTATCGTAAACTCGCAAACGTCGCATTTTATTCGTTATAGCTCCGTTTTTAGCGATTCTTTCAAGCACGTTCTCGTAATTAAATGTTCTATTTATTTATGATGTTTTTCCAAAAATAAAGTCCCTGATGAACAGTAACTTTTTATAAAATTATTTTTATAAAAGTATTAATTATCGTAAACTTGTAATCGTCGTATCTCCTTCGTTATAAATCATTTTTCGAGTTTCTTACCTTTTTAGAATCGTCATGAGACGTACTATTTTCGTAAAACATAAAATCCATGCTTTGGATTTCGAACCAAAACAGCCCCTTAATAATAATTAGGTATTCATATATATAAACTTGTTTTATATACTTTTTCAACTTAATAATTAATCACAAGTCTTCCACAAGCCATTATACCATATGTCTTACATATTATTATGTCCATTAGTCTATAGTTTGTCCAAATGTCAAAGTTAGCAAGTCCTTAGCAATACTTTTATATCATAACTTTCTTAAGTAACTTTTAATTACAAGTTTACACATTTATTTTTTTATACTTAAACCAACATTGTACAATACTTATTTTTCTATCATTCCATGATATATACAACCACATAACACATGAATAAGTGTACCAAATTATAATCACAAACAAAAATATGTTTTACATGTTTAAAAGCATCCTAATGGTGATTTAACTATACAAAATTATATAGAGCATGAAAGTAAATAATATGGTAAGTTAGGGTTCTTAGGAGACCTTAAGGAAGATGAGTAAGGATGATACACAAGCAAGCCCCAAGTATTTATCAAGAAAATACTTCCACAAACCCTAGTTTTCCATAGAAACCTTAACCTTGAACTTTCTTGTCTTAACACTTGTAAAGATTAAACCAACCATTCTAAACACTTTAGGACATCATAGATATGTTGTAGGAAGGTGTGTAAATGTGATAAGTAAAATTTTGTATGGATTTGATGTTGGTTTGTGTTGTGCCGTGAGCTAGGAGGGGGGAGGAGGAGAGGTTTTTGTGTTTTACACCTTAAGAATGAGAAGTGTGTGTGTATTACCACTAGCAAAAGCCTTAAATACCACAAGGACTAGTCAAAGAACACTTTGAGGGTTTCATGGAGGTCTTATGGTCTT
>BQNB010074390.1:0-31810 GCA_026074375.1 Tanacetum coccineum | reverse complement strand
GAAATTGATATAAGCGAAAGTTGTGTACAGTTTTCTCCGCCTAAAGGGAGCTTGTTGACTAGTGAAGTAACTCTCGAGTTGGTTACTCGAGGAGTGGAGTAGGGCGAAGAGGTGCTTCGCAACCGAACCACTATAAATCATCGTGTCCGGTTTGCATTTCCTTTTACTTATCTCTTTACTTTTATGCTCGCATTTATCGCTTTATATTTATACTTGCAATTGTGTGATGTGTTGATTATATAATTTTAATTATGTTTATGTCATGAATAAATGTGAATATTGTGTGTTGGTTTGTGTTGTTATAAATCGATGTATTACTATGTGTATATAACTCCTATGAACACTCATCATATTGTGTCACGCTTGATCGGTAATTTAATACGAAACATTTTAAGATTTTAAATGGAAACGTATTCACCCCCCTCTCCGATTTCCACACTTTATAATTGATAAGTGTAAAATACACATATCCGTTAACACCTAAAAAGGTCCAAATAAGACTAAAAACATACTTAAAATGGCAAAAATATACTTGTTTTTGTGTTTTGTGTGTGCAGGTAGGGATATATCAAAAATCACAAGAAAACCGTCAAAAACGGGCAAACACGGATACGAGAACGGAAGAGTGTGCAAGAGCCGGAAGCCAAAGTCAAAAAGTCAAACCTTGGTCAACAGAAGTCAACCACTAGAAGACAAAAATCCCAATGTTTCCATTTAAGTCCCCCAAGTTCCAAAAGTTACACAAATGGTCCCTAAGGCTTAATGGGCCCTAAACCCTTAAAAAACCTTACCCGGATCCAAAAGCCCAAATCAAAAGCCCAAAACCTTAATCCATAACCTTTTATAAAACCACAGGGACCATTTTTGTCATTTCTGAAAGTTACTTTACACCTAAACTTTTACCTTCACAAATAGAGGGACTAAACTTGCCATTACCCCAAAGTTCAAATCTTATTTACCCGTTTCAGTTAGAAAAGGCGCCAAGATGGGTTACTATTCACTCATCCCTACCAATTCACCACCCAGGGTAAAACAAAGGGCAATTCTAAATTGAAGGGTGAAATAGACAATTCAAGGGTTCTAGAACAAGAGGGCATGGTCAAAAACGTCACTTCAAGGCATCCTATTGGTCAAGAAAAGCAAGGAACGACATGTGGTTGATTGAAAGCACAAGGGAAAGGGTCATTTTACACTAAAAGTACTCACATAACTAGCACAAGGACGTCACATCAAAGGAATGACAGCTTGTCAATCCGTGTGATCCCAAGATGATCCAATGGCCAAAATTAACTCTACAATGATTGAAAGGATCTAAGGGTCAAGGTTTGGAGGAGGTCTAACCGTTTTCAAGGCCTAGAAGGATCTATGAGAGGCTATAAAAGGCCCTCACTCACACACACATGATAATCTTCTTTTCCCGTTTTAGAGTAGCTTGTAATTTTAGCTTTTAAATGAAAAACTTTTAGTTTATTGTAACTTTCAATTCTAAAAGCATTGTAATCCTTTTTAAGTGTTTAATAAAATCTTCTTTTCAGTTTTCATAAGTGTTTTCTACTCATAAGCTCTTAATCCTTTCCAATGTCTTTTTACTATTTCATAAGCCACCAATAAGCTCTCACAGAATCTAACAAGCTCTTGCAAGTCTATAAGCTTGCAATAGAGCTAAATTAAGCCATTAATCACACTTAACACCTAAAATTAGTTAACTACCTAGCTTATGGTTTATAAGCTTATGGATGGGGAGCTTGTAATGGAAGAGCTCCCAAGGACTTTACTGGCTTATCTTAGGATAAGCCAGAGCTGTTGATAAGCTCATTTGAGCCCATGCTTCTGTTTAGCTGAGGCTATTGTAAGTTTTTCATTTCCATTCTTGTATTAAATTTCTAGTTTCATAATTGCTTATTGTTGCTTATTAATTGCTTATCAGTGCTTATTTGAGTGTTATCAGGCTTATTAGGTGTATTTGAATATCTGTTTTTAGGATTTATAGAATAGATCTTAGTTTTTCTCTATTTGTTTTAAAAAAACTATAAAATCAAAAAAATTAGCATAGATCTTAGCTTATTGTTTTTTGGCTTATTAGCTTGGAGTTTTAAGCTTAATAGTCTTGTTATAAGTTAGTGATTATCTGCTCTTTGAAAGTTGTTAGCTAGATTTGAAATTTTCAAGCTTAAATGAATTTTTCATTAGTTAAAGGTGTGTTTGGATTTAATCACTTTGACCTCTAAAAGTCAAAGAGATTTGTGCATTTTGCTTGGGTTAGTTTCATTATCTCTTAGGTTTAGTTGTCAAGGCATTTTTAGAGTTTAGATTTTAAAACTATAAAGTTAGGTTTATTTAGTTATGCCAGCTTTCTGGGTACTTTTACCCATTTCCTTTGCTAGTAAAAATTTGATCCAAGCCTTAATAGGCTTGGATTTGGTTTGCTTAAGGTGTTCTCTTTCACACTGCTTAATAGAACGAGGGTAATTAATGCAGGTTTACCCCTAAAGGTAACCTGCAAAGTTGTTTTGCATTTGACCAATTGCATCAGATAGGCCACTACAGTCTTAAACTGCAGTGGATTTTGATCTAAAATTTGAGCTAGTTATAATAGGATTTAATAGCTTAAACTCAGTAGGCTTATAGTTTATATCTTAGATTAGCTAGATTAAAACTTATTTTTAGAATTCTAGCTTATTTACTAAGGTATTTTAGCTTTTAAATTTCATATAAATTCTTAAAAGACCAAAAACAGTAGTTACTTAGTTTAGCTTTAAATTTTATAAGCTTAGCTTATTAGACCTGTTTTTATTACTTGAATTCATAGCTTATAGTTAGGTTGTTAAGTTCTCATAAGCTCATCCTCTGTCTCAGCTTATTGAGCTTATTAGCTTAATTGCTTTTTGAGTGTTTTGTGCTTATCTCTGAGTTTACTCCTTTAATCATCAATTTTAGTTGGCTTTTAGTGCTACCTAGTTAATTAGCTTATTGCATTTAGATAGAAGGCATTATTAGCTTTAAGAATCAGCTTTTGCTTTTACATTTGAGCTTATATTAAAGATTGTGCAAAGCTTTGAGTCCAAGTAAGCCATTTTGAGCTCAAAGGTTCACTTTCTGAAACAGCTTATTCATAAGCTGTTTCAGAGCTTATTTGTCATTTTCAGACAAAAAGTGAAGTTTTAAAGTTGTTTAAAATTAGGTTTTTAATAAGTTTGGATATTTAGTTTTTGTTAAAAGTGAAAAATAAAAAATTGCAAAATGGGGGTTTGCCAGACTTGAACCCTCGACTTCCCTCTCACAACACACACGACTTAACACTTGTGCTACAATAGCTCATCAAATCATTTCTCCCCTCATTAAATACTTACCCTCTTTTTCATTCCTTTGTTCTTATATAAGCCGTAGCTAAATTAGCTTATTATAGGGCTTATTTGTTAAGCTGTGAGATTCTTCTTATTTTTCCTTTGATCTTTATAACGGTTTAGATTTTCCCTGAATTTTTGGCATTTTTCCATTTAGTAAATTATTTTTAATCATTTTTCTAAGATTTTAATTTTCGAAAATACATAAAAAATAAAAAAAAGTTTTATAAAAATACAAAAAAATAGTTTTTAACACTAGATTAAATACTTGTAGTTTTACATTCAGAAAAATCATTTTCAACACTTTTAGATTTTAATTTTCAATTTTAAGCCTTTATTTTTAATTTTAAAAATAGGATTTTAATTTTAAAAATAGTTAAAAATAGTTTTCTGAGTTTTTAAGTTACTTTAGACTTTTCTAAGTTTAAAAATCATTTTTCTCAATTTTTAGGACTTAATTTGCTATTTTTTAGGATTTAATTAGATTAAAATAGATTTTAATTCATAATAAATTCAAAAATTATCAAAAAAATATTTTTCTTTTTCCTAAAATTTTCTTTTGTCTTATTTCATGTTTAGAAATTTAGTTTGCATTTTTAAGAGTTAGTTTTGCCTTATTCGCTTAATTGTCGCGTTTTATTTGTTTCCTGTTAATTGTTTAAGTGTTTAATTGCTTTTAATTGTTCATTTTAATTGTTGCTTTTATTTAGTAGTTATAGATACTCAAAAATATCTTTTCTCTCATTCAAATCATAATCCAAGTTAAAGCACGGTTTCAATTTCACAAGTCGTTGAGGAAACGACCCGTGTGATCATTCTTCCCGGTTAAATATACGTATTATATATTATATATATCTTTTAGAGTGAGCTTTTCTTAAGGGAGACTTTAGGAAAGTTCTTAATTGCTCTTTTGGAATAATATATTATATATTTTATTGCGTATATAAAACTGCAATCAATAATAATGTGACTCTAAAATGATGACCACCAATGTATCTTTGTTCTTGTCTTATTGACCTGAGAAAAACATGCTTTAAAACGTCAACATAAAGTTGGTGAATCCACATGTTTAAGTAATGTATAAAGTAGGACCGCAAGATTCCTAAGTACAAGACATGTAACACATACAATATCTCAAAAATGTAATTACGAAATGCATTAAGCTCATTACACTAAAGCTACAACATATATGTATGCAAATTAATGCAAATAATATGCCATGTAGATGTTCAACCCGCAACATCCAAATTGTTCCGACATGGTATACATTCTTCATTTTGGTACCTCCGAAACTAGTGAGCGCTACTCACCCGAACGAGGATGTCAATTCCAAATAGATCTATTCATAACATTTGCGCTTACTACCAATAATTAACAGTTCATGATTTATGGGCATAGTGGGTTATAGCTACTTAGGGAAACTCATAATTTGTTAAAAGTGTACTTGCGTCAAAATGTAAAACAATGCATGTTTCTCACTCCGAGAATTGTAAATCACTGGAACCGTATAAAAATTGGGCTATGAACTCACCTCAAGTGAATTGGATTAATTATATAAATCAAACAAGTGAAATGTCCCGAGAAATCCGAATGCAACCAAATTAATTATAGGCCGAATAATGTATTTAATGTAAATACAACATCGCAAGTTATATAGTTACACCACCACCTAATAGTTTTTGTTTAATTTAAAAAGTCGAAACAATATTTAAATCGTATTTGTTAAATAAATATCTATTTAATTGTACCCATAAAGAAAAATATTATTTTTGTTCGACAATGTATTATTTGTTAATAATACTTGATTTAATATTTTTATTGATTATATAATGATATTATATAAATAGTTTAATTGATTTTATAAAAATAGTGTACAAAAGTAATAATAGTGCACAAGGTTTTACAAACCTCATATATTTATCGTTTTAACTCCGTTTTATACGTTTCTTATGCCCACGGTTTCGTATTAAGAAAATCTATCAAAATATTACATTTATAATATTTAGCTACTGATAAACAGTAACATTTACAGATTCTGTGAAAATATATAAAACTACTTTTATTTATTTAATCTTTGTAACCTTATAAAAATCATAACTCATTCATTTTAATTCTGTTTTGCATGTTCTTTATATGTATGGAATCATGACGAGATAAAATATTTAAATAAAATACCCACTGATTTTATAAAAATCCGTGTCAAATCAGTAGCTTCAAAATGTTTATAAAATTACTTTTATAACTTTAAATCTTTCAAAACTCGTAACTCATTCGTTTTAATTCTGTTTTTCGAGTTTTTTATATGCTTGGAATCCTTATGACATGTACAATAATTTTAAAATATTTGTATATTTTTCTCAGATCTGAAACAGTGTCTATTTTTATAAAATAACTTTTATAAAAATACTTTTATATATTTAATTATCACAACCTTGTAAATGTCATAACTTCTTCGTTATAGCTCGGTTTTTCGAGTTCTTTATATGCTTACGATCCTCATAATATGTATTATTTTAATAAAATATTTCCTGAATTTATAAAAATTCGAATCCAAATAGAATCATCAAAACAGTAGGCATTTTTATATAAATTATAAATTAGTTTTTATAATTTATTACTTGGTCAAATTTGTGCAAGTCCTCTAAATTACTTTATACCACATCTTATTACTTTTTAGGTCCTCTAAATTGTGTCCATCATTTTTGTCTAAGACAAAATATCCCCACTTTATTTGTGCATAAACTTTAAAAATAAACTTCCAACAATTTAATTTATAAACTAAATCCATAAATTAACAAACACTTACAATAAGCATGTTCTTGTGTTCTAGTATATTTTTATTATCATTTCTTTGCAAGAATAAATAGGTTTGAATTATATACATGCTTCTTTAAATTTATAAACCATGAAAATAAACCTTATGTGGTGATTAATATAATAACAAGTATGTAAAATAGGTAAATGAATAAATGAAAATATTAGGGTTTTAGTAAACCTTAGATGAGTGTAGGAAGATGAAGAACACAAGATCAATCCCCAATTAACAAACCCTAAATTAAAACCCTAATCAAGAAAATCCCAGTTTCTTTATGATTAGAACCCTTGATTAATTAATACCCAAGCCTCCAAATCACCTTGCAACACCTTAGATATAATACCCAAGAACACTAGTACTCTTGTATCTTTGTAAAATCAAAAGCTTATGAACACCCTAAAAATCAATTATGAGCCATGGGTTATGAGTGGAGTAGAGAGAGTTTGGTGTTTGATTTTTACTTGCAAAATGGAAAGTGTTTTAGTCTTACATGGTCCACTCTTTATATACTAGAGGTATTAAGGAAAACAACTAACTAAAACCATGGTTCAAGAGTGGTATGAGTACACTTTGTGTAAGGTGCTCTCCTCTTCCCTAGGAGGAGGGATATGACTTTAGTGGATGGTAATAAGCATGTGTGTTATTTGGAAGTATAATTTGAATTTGGTCTTGTGTTTATCATTACTAGATCCGGCCATAGTGTAATAAGGAGTGGGGATTTTTTTTTGTATTGAGAATAAAAGTGGGTATTTGTTTGAGTGTAGATGCGTATTAGTGCTTCCGTGTATGCTTAAATGTATTTTATTGCTAAACATAAACGTTTTATGTAACCGATAAAAATAAAATATGAAAAGTTATAACTTATCCTCATAATAATTACATAACACTTACTTGACGTAAACTTTTACTTGTTTGATGTCCGTTTACGTTGAATGTTGATTTTTAGTTTACGCGATTTAACTAAACAATGAAAATTAAAAGTAAACGCGTAAAAGTCTAAAAATAAATAATGGAAAGTTTTGAGTTGTAAAATGACCTGAAATAAAGGATTGTTACAGTCTTCCCCCATTAAAGGAGCCTTGTCTGCAAGGCTCAAGATGTGGCACATGTCGAGGGTGCGGTTTTTGTGAAGAGATGCGGATACTTCTTCCGGAATTGATCGTCATGTTCTCAAGTGAACTCAGGACCTTTCATAGAGTTCCATCGAACCTTGATAATGGGGATGCGGCTTTTCTTTAACCGCTTGACTTCACAATCCATAATTTCTGCTGGTTCTTCAACGAAGTGGAGTTTATCATCAATGTGTATTTCATCCAACGGCTCGTCAGATAAACCCTTCTTTAGATTGGATACATGAAATGTGCTATGAACCTTGCTTAGTTGTTGAGGAAGTTCGAGTCTGTAAGCAACGGTTCCCACTTTGGCTAGCACCTTGAAAGGTCTAATATACCTCGGGTTCAACTTCCCCCGTTTGCTAAAACGGATAACCCCTTTCCAAGGTGATATCTTTAACATGACTCGGTTACCAACTTGAAATTCTAAAGGTTTACGCCTTACATCGGCGTAACTCTTTTGGCGATCACGAGCGGCTTGAATTCTTTGGTGATTTGAACAATCTTCTTGGTTGTCTAGTGAATAAGTTCTGGACCGATGAGTTGAGCGTCTCCGACCTCGGCCCAAAAAACAGGTGATCGACACTTTCGACCAGAAAGTGCCTCTAATGAGGCAGCTTTAATGCTAGCGTGATAACTATTGTTATATGAAAATTCGATTAGCGGTAAGTGCCTTTCCCAACCATTCCCAAAATCTATCATGCAAGCGCGTAATATATCTTCTAGTGTCTGAATGGTTCTTTCGCTTTATCCATCGGTCTGCAGATGGTAAGCCGTACTCATATCCAAACGTGTACCCAAAGCCTTTTGAAATGCCCTCCAGAAATTTGACGTAAATCTACCGTCACGGTCATAAATGATTAAGACTGGTATTTCATGTCTCGTGACTACTTCCTTCATGTACAGTCTTGCCAATATGTCCATAAAGTCATATTTCCTCATCGGTAAGAAGTGTGCGGACTTGGTAAGTCGATCTACAACTACCCATATGGTATCATAACCACTTGACGTCCTTGGAAGCTTGGTGATAAAATCCATAGTGATATTATCTTACTTCTACTGAGGAATCTCAGGTTGCACCAACAAACCAGATGGGTTTTGGTGTTCAGCTTTGACCTTTAGGCATGTCAAACACTTGCTAACATCGGTGGCAATATTAGCTTTCATGTTGGGTCACCAATATAATTTCTTCATTTCCTGGTACATCTTGTCGGAACCCGGATGAAAAGAATATTTTGACTTGTGGGACTCATGCATAATCAAATTCCTTAGGTCATCATAGCATGGCAACCAACTTCTGTTATTCAAACACAGCGTTCCGTCAGCACGCGGTTCCAACTTTTCCTTCCTGGGGTTGTCTGATTCCCTTAAATTTTCAATCAGCAAACCTCCCACATCTTTAGCATTGAGGTTTTTTGGTTTTCTTGCCTCAGTATGAGTTTCTAATATTTGCTTGGGAAGATCCAAACCAATAGTCATCACTAAGGCTCGAACCCGTAATGGCTTAATTCGTTCTTTTCTACTTAAAGCGCCAGCCACTACATTTGCTTTTCCCAAGTGATAACGAATCTCACAATCGTAATCACTGGGAAACTCTAACCAACGACGTTGCCTCATGTTCAACTCCTCCTGGTCAAAGATATGTTGTAAACTTTTGTGATCAATGAACACGGTACACTTTGTTCCATACAGATAGTGCCTCCAAATCTATAGAGCGAACACTACTGCTCCTAACTCCAAGTCCTGAGTCGTGTAGTTCTTCTCATGAATTTTTAGTTGTCGTAATGCATAAGCAATCACCTTCTCGTTTTGCATTAAGACAACACCTAATCCTTTATTTGAAGCATCGCAATAAACAATAAAGTTCTTAGCTCCTTTAGGTAAAGCCAAGATAGGTGTACTGCACAACTTTTCTTTCAACAGTTGGAAAGCTGCTTCTTGTTTGTCACCTCAATCAAACTTGACCTTCTTCTGGTTTATCTTGGTCATTGATTTGGCGATCTTTGAGAATCCTTCAATGAATCTTTGGTAATAGTCGGCAAGACCTAAAAATTAACTGATCTCCGTTAGTGACTTAGGAGATGCCCAATCTTTAATTGACTCGATCTTGGCAGGATCCACGTGAATGCCCTTACTGTCAATCACATGACCGAGGAACTGTACTTTGGGAATCCAAAATTCACACTTAGAAAATTTTGCATATAACTCATCTTTCTTAAGCAATTCCAAGATTAACTTGAGATGCTTTTTGTGCTCTTGTTTGGTCTTTGAATAGATCAAAATATCATCAATAAAGACAATCGCGAATTTGTTTAGGTATGGCTTGCACACCCGATTCATGAGATCCATAAATACAATCAGTGCGTTAGTCAAACCAAATGGCATAACTTGAAATTCATAATGTCCATATCGAGTTCTGAATGCGGTCTTCGGGATGTCTTCTTCATGAACTCTCAGTTGGTGATAACCCGATCTTAGGTCGATCTTCGAGTAAAACCTCGACCCTTAAAGTTGATTAAACAAATTATTAATTCTTGGAAGCAGATAACGGTTCTTCACCGTTAGCTTATTTAATTCCCAGTAATCGATGCACATCTGGAATGATCCATCCTTCTTCTTGACAAACAAGACCGGAGCTCCCCAAGGTGAGGAAGTAGGTCTTATAAAGCCTTTGTCGAAAAGTTCCTGCAGTTGATCCGACAATTCTTTCATCTCAGACGGAGCCAATCGATAAGGCGCCCATGCTACAGGTTCAGCACCAGGTACTAAATCAATTTGAAATTCCACTTGCCGGGTTGGTGGAATACCCAGCAAGTCCTCAGGAAATACTGCAGGGAAATCTCAAACAATAGGTACATCTTTAATTCGCTTCTCCTCTGACTTGTCTTCAGCCTTCTTTGCGGTAACATGTGCTAAAAAGACATGACATCCTTTCGACAAATACTTTTACGTTTTGGTGCACGAAATGATGTTTAATCGAGACCCGTGCTCGTTGTTGCTTCTGTCACCATGAACAATTAAAATTTCATTTATAAAAGGAATACGAACGATATTCTCATCACAGACAATTACAACATGATATTTTGATAACCAGTTCATGCCAATTATGACGTCAAAACTGCCAATCTCTATGAGCATTAAATTGATGTTGAATGGATGATTCAAAAATTTTAAAGTGCAACCCCGTATAAGTGTATTAACCCAAATTATTTTATAGTCATCTAACTCGATGTCATAACCATGGTCTAGTGTAGTTGGGATGATATCAATAAAAAAATAAATGCAGTGGACACAGAACTCCTATCGGCACCAGTATGAAATAAAATCGAAGCATAACGGTTGTTTAGGAGGAACGTACCCATGACAACATTAGAGTTCAGGTTTATCCCTACAGTGCCCATAGCATAATCCCTTGCCACAACATTACCATTCCCAGTTTGATTTCCTTGATTCTTGTTCTTTAACTTCGAACAATTACTCTTGAAATGTCCAGAGCTCCACACTCGAGCAAGTGAGAACTCTTTAATTTGCCTCTTGGGCTCTCTGGTTGTTTGCAGCAGCAGGCTGGCTTCTATAGTCCCGGGTGAGATGGACAGTCCTCTTGCAGTTTGTGCACTTGGGAGCATACTGTCCATTATGATGGTAGTTTCATTTAGGGCATAGAGGTTTAGATCCTCTGTATGGTTTCTTTTCCCTAGGCTCAGCAGTCACATTGTGCCTTTTGAAAGGCTGCTGCTAGTTTTGGTTATTCCTTGAAGTGACCTCAGATTTCCTTTTGGTTTTCGCTTGACGTTCAGCCAAAGTACGGATCTTTTGATCCATCAGTTCGGTTGTAAACTCAATTGCATCCTGTATTTTCTTTGGATTAGACGCCATCACACTTCTTTGGATCATGTCGGGAAGACCACCGATATATTTTTCAACTTCATCCGATTCTTCGGGAAACATTCTCGAGCACATTAATGCCAACTCTTGGAAATGTTAGCTATAGCTTTCCACATCAGCACCTTTCACCTTTAGTTTCTACAATTCAATCTCAAGCTTCTTGATCTCACCCATTGGGCAGTACTTATCGGTCATCATCTTCTTTAAAGTTTTCCAAATCATTGCATATGCAACATCATGACCGACAGTCCTAACGTGAGAGTTCCACCACGTCAAGGCATTTCCTTAAAGAGTACAAGTAGCAAACTTGATTTGACATGCGACTATGCAGTGGCTTATATGGAAAACAGATTCCATCTTTTTGAACCACTGAGTAAGACCAAAAACTCATTCAGTACCCTTGAAGTTTAGGGGTTGACATTTGAGGAAGTCAGTGTAGGTGCACTCGTGAGCAGCTCGCTTTGTCCTTCTGCTACCAGTTCCCAAATCATGGCTGTCATCACCATTTCTACTGGTTCTGTTTGCTTTAATTTCTACCAATACATCAGCAACTCCTTTGAGCATCGGTCATAGGGGTAGTGGTTATGGTGGTTCTTTTTGGTGGCATTTTCATCAAATCACAAGAAAATATAATACATGTTAGATTTCATACCATCATAAACGCGACATGACATATGCACAATAAATAAAATGAGATCACAGCACACAGTGAAATATACAACTGAAGTAAAATGAACAATGACATAAATAAATCAACATCCATATATAACAATTTCGATAATCATACATGATAGTTTGGTTACAATGACCAGTACAATGAGATACAAAATAGAAATATGGTCCTAAGGCAATGCTAGTTGGGAGTGACCCATAATACTTAGCATGCCATACAAGATAGCTAAACAATGACAAAAGATCCATACAGTCTACTAGCTGGGAGTAACCCATAAAACTTAGCAGGCTATACGGGATAGCTAACAAAATTGTACAACACTAACTACTACTGTCAACATCCTTTGGGTCGTCAGTGCGTGCTGGCTCCCTAGCCTCCAGTATCTGAATACGTCCAATAGCTGTAGTCAACTGTGTCTACAGTGACGAAGTCTGAGCCACCAATGTCGCAACTAGAGTCTCCAGTGATCTAATATGAGCATCCTGTGTCTGAATATGAGTCTCATGTGTCTGAACCTGAACTTGATATGCCTAGAGCTCAGCATGTACCACCCAGTTGCAGTCCATGACCTGTCCCCATGCCTGCTTGGCGCACCTAGCCTCGCTCTCCACGAGCATAACTATATGAAGATGATATCATTTGTCTCTAAACAATGTGTTGACTCGAGCTCTCTAAAGAGCTCGGTCATCCTAGGAGTCCTCTAATCGAATATGTGTCTCATGAGTATCCCGAGCAAGAGTAGTGGAAAGATCTGTCACTCTCTAGCTCAAGCCCTCAATAGTGGTCGGTGCCCTCTCCTTCATATCTCCGACCATGTCATCCCAAACATCCTCAATCCCATAGCCAACCTCTCTAGACATAAGACGTCTAGGGGTGGCATCCACAGTTGCAACATCCAATACCGGCTGTCTAGCAGCAGTTGCTGAACTCTCCCCGACCTCAAATCAGGAAGCGGGAGTAGTGAAGCGAGCTCTCTTCTGAAGCGGTATGTGCGCCTCGGGAAGATCATCTTTATGTGAAGTAGATAGTAGTAACAGGGGTGGTGATGGTATCTCTTATGGATGGTGGGTGAGTGGTGATGCAGCTCTCAACCGAATCTCGGCTGCTCTGTAGCCTAATGGTGCCTCAACATATGTAAGGCTAGTATAGGTGGGTGGTGATGGTGGAGGCAATAGTGGTGATGGTACCGGTAGTGGTGGTGAGGGAATCTGGGGGAGTGAGGATGATAGTGAAGTAAGTGGAGAAGGTGGTGGTGATAAAGGTAGTACAGCAGCAACCGCGACAATGAGTGCCTTAGTAGCAGCTGACATCGGTGTCTGAGGTCGGACGGACATCCTAGCCATGCGACGTCTGGGTGATGGTACAGGTGTAGCTGCAGACTCGTCGGTCTCGAATGCCTTTGTATCCTCAGTTGAGGGAAGAGGGTCATCAATAGGTACAACAGAAGAGTCGGTCAGAGCTGGATGCTCCTCCTCCTCGTCATGATCATCAGAAGCCTCCTGCTCCTCCTCATGATCATCATCATCATCGGACGACTCATCATCAACATCGTCTCCTCCATCGGCAGGATAGTCGGTAAGATCCTCCTCCGGATCGAAGGCAGCAACATAGCCCGGTGATAAGGCTGTAGGTGAAGCATCATCTGGTAAAGGCTGATCCTTCATAGGTGCCTCAGCATCAGATGGTGCCAAGTACTCTGGGTACTCAGGCTCAGGTATGTAATCTGGAGAAAGCGGTGCCTGCTCTGGCTCCTCAGGGCCAGGCACATAGTCTAGAGAAGGTGGGTGCTCAGGACCCGGTACGTAATCTGTAGATGGTGGTGCCTGTCCCGAGGACTATGGTGCGGTATCAGGTGCCTCTAGCTCATCGTCAGAAACCCACTGGAATCTCCATGGCTCAGAATCAATATAGACAGATGTGTAGGTAACGGTCTATGATGACATGACTGCTGAAACAATAAAATAAACTTATATAAGTATATTATATAAGACCAGTATAGTAATATACGTAATATAATATAAGTACGTATATAGATTATGAAACCATCTAGTATAACCAACTAATGCAACTCAATAGTGTATGTATGTCCTGTGTAAAACTTTTGTATGATGCAATGTTTGAAAACGGTTATAGTCTAAATAAAAACATTTGACCTGCTTCTCTATAACCTTGGCTCTAGATACCAAACTGTAACACCCCCAAATAGGGTCGCAGAGGAATATAGGTCTGAGAGTGTTACATCATAGATCAATAACACAAGATATGAAAATGACCTCTATATGAGTCGTTTAAAAATGATACATTGGATTAAATAAATTGTTTGTTACAAAAGCCCATGGCTTAACTTGTTCATCCTTGAAAAGTGTAAAGATTTTAATACATAACAAGTACTCCAAAATGTAATACACTTAAATCTTAATAATGTGATTCCAAAATGATGACCACCAATGTATCCTTGTTCTTGCCTTATTGACCTGAGAAAAACATGCTTTAAAACATCAACATAAAGTTGGTGAATCTACAGGTTTAACTAATGTATAAAGTAGGACTGCAAGATTTCCATTAACAAGACATGTAACACATATAATATCTCAAAAATGTAATTACGAAATGCATTAAGCTCATGACACTAAAGCTACAACATATAAGTGTCCTTGTAGATGTTCAACCCGCAACATCCAAATTGTTCTGACATGGTATACATTCGTCATTTCGGTACCTCCAAAACTAGTGAGCGTACTCACCCGAACAGGGATGTCAATCCCAAATAGATCTATTCATAACATTCGCGCTTACTACCAGTAATTAACAGTTCATGATTTATGGGTATAGTGAGTTATAGCTACTTAGGCAAACTCGTAATTTGTTAAAAGTGTACTTGCGTCCAAATGTAAAACAATGCATGTTTCTCACCCCGAGAATTGTAAATCATTGCAATCGTATAAAAATTGGGCTATGAACTCACCTCAAGTGAATTGGATTGATTATATAAATCAAATAAGTGAAATGTCCTGAGAAATCCGAATGCAACCTAATTAATTATAGGTCGTATAATGTATTTAATGTAAATACAACATCGCAAGTTATATAGTTACACCACCACCTAATAGTTTTTGTTTAATTTATAAATCGAAACAATATTTAAATCGTATTTGTTAAATAAATATCTATTTAATTGTACCCATAAAGAAAAATATTATTTTTGTTAAAATATATAAAACTACTTTTATATATTTAATCTTTGTAACCTTATAAAAATCATAACTCATTCATTTTAATTCCGTTTCGCTTGTTCTTTATATGTATGGAATCGTAACAAGATAAACTATTTAAATAAAAACCCACTGATTTTTATAAAAATCCGTGTCAAATCAGTAGCTTCAAAATGTTTATAAAATTACTTTTATAATTTTAAATCTTTCAAAACTCGTAACTCATTCGTTTTAATTCTGTTTTTTGAGTTTCTTATATGCTTGGAATCCTCATGACATGTAATATCATTATAAAATATTTTTACATTTTTCTCAGATCTGAAACAGTAGCTATTTTTATAAAATAACTTTTATAAAAATACTTTTATATATTTAATTATCGTAACCTTGTAAAAATGTCATAACTTCTTCGTTATAGCTTGATTTTTTGAGTTCTTTATATGATTACGATCCCCATAATATGTATTACCTTAATAAAATGTTTCCTGAATTTATAAAAATTCAAATCCAAACAGAATCATCAAAACAGTAGGCATTTTTATATAAATTATAAACTAGTTTTATAATTTATTACTTGGTCAAATTTGTACAAGTCCTCTAAATTAGTTTATACCACATATTAGGTACATTTTAGGTCCTCTAAATTATGTCCATCATTTTTGTCCAAGATAAAATGTCCTCACTTTATTTGTGCATAAACTTTAATAATAAACTTCCAACAATTTAATTTATAAACTAAATCCATAAATTAACAAATACTTATAATAAGCATGTTCTTGTGTTCTAGTATATTTTTATCATCATTGATTTGCTAGAATAAATAGGTTCGAATTGTATACATGCTTCTTTAAATTTATAAACCATGAAAATAAACCCTAGGTGGTGATTAATATAATAACAAGTATGTAAAATAGGTAAATTAATAAATAGAAAGATTAGGGTTTTAGTAAACCTTAGATGAGTGTAGGAAGATGAAGGACACAAGATCAAACCCCAATTAACAAACCCTAAATTGAAACCCTAATCAAGAAAACCCTAGTTTCTTTATGATTCAAACCATTGATTAATTAATACCTAAGCTTCCAAATCACCTTGCAACATCTTAGATATAATACCTAAGAACACTAGTACTCTTGTATCTTTGTAAAATCAAAAGCTTATGAACACCCTAAAAATCAATTATGAGCCATGGGTTAGAGAGAGTTTGGTGTTTGATTTTTTACTTGCAAAATGGAAAGTGTTTTAGTCTTACATGGTACACTCTTTATATACTAGAGGTATTAAGGAAAACAACTAACTAAAACTATGGTTCAAGAGTGGTATGAGTACACTTTGTGTAAGGTGCTCTCCTCCTCCCTAGGAAGAGGGATATGACTTTAGTAGATGGTAATAAGCATGTGTGTTAGTAGGAAGTATAATTTGAATTTGGTCTTGTGTTTCTCAATACTAGATCCGGCCATAGTGTAATAAGGTGTGGGAATTATTTAATTTATGTGTATTGGGTATAAAAGTGGGTATTTGTTTAAGTGTAGATGGGTATTGGTGCTTCCGTGTATGCTTAAATGTATTTTATTGCGAAACGTAAACGTTTTACGTAACCGATAAAAATAAAATATGAAGAATTATAAATTATCCTAGTAATAAATACATAACACTTACTTGACGTAAACGTTTACTTGTTTGATGTCTGTTTACGTTGAATATTGATTTTTAGTTTACGCGATTTAACTAAACATTGAAAATTAAAAGTAAACGCGTAAAAGTCTAAAGATAAATAATGGAAAGTTTTGAGTTGTAAATGACCTTAAATAACGGATTGTTACACTTGTGCTACCACAACATTTTGGGATTTTTCAAAACCGAATGGGTTTCTTTATAAAGGTTCTCAGGTCTGTATTCCAATGTGTTCGCTTCAGGACTCAATTATTTTAGAAAGTCATGCTGGGGGTTTAGCAGGACACTTTGGGCGAGAGAAGACCCTTAACTTAATTCGTGGTCATTTTATTGGCCTAAAACGGAATGTGATGTTTCACGTATCATTGCACGATGTCGTGTTTGGCTGACCCAACTCTACAAGTACCTTTAGAGGAAATCCGATTTGATGATAAGTTGAACTTTGTGGAAAAGCATGTAGAAATCTTAGAGCGTGAAATTAAGAAACTGAAGTGGAGTAAAATTCCTATCATCAAGGCGCAATTAAATTTGAAACGAGGTCCTGAATTTACTTAGGAACGTAAGAATCAAAAGAGACTCAAATACCCACATCTTTTTAGCACTAGCACCCGTTGAATTTCGGGACGAGATTCTTTTAAGGGGGTGAGACTGTGACAACCGGTGAATTTTTCCTAAGTTATTGTATCCCAAAATACTATGACTACACACTTTCATAATTCTATCTCAATGAATTTCTATGAAACAGTTCAGTTTTTGACTTCTGTTGACTTTTACGATGTGTAAACAGTTACGGTGTAACCAGCTGCCAGACAACAGTTTTCTACTATAATGAGTCTTTTACTTCAAGCTATCACTTCCTAAACACTCACGTTTTCAATGGTCACTTATGTAACCTTTGCCTATTTTTCAATCTCATAATGTTCTATTTAGCCCTTTGCCTTTTGACTTTTACTGCATCCGTCAAGATCAGTGACCGTGTGGACGGTAGTCAATTTCTATGTTAAGCATTTTATAGTTCTTTTATTCTTATAATTATTTCATGTAAATGCTTATATATCTATTTCATCAAGTTACCGAAGGTTTGTCCCGTAAACGGCTTAGAATGTCAAACAACGCATTCCGGCACACCTAAATTGTCAAATCATAATCTAAAGCAATTTAACTCTAAAACATGTCATGTGACTAGTCTAAGTTCATGTAAATGTGATTTTAAACTCAATAAAATACTCGGAAACATCGGGTCACATTTTAAAATCACGAACAATGAGTATTAAGGAAACCCAACATGAAAGGAAGCAACCCGAGACCCCTTTGGATCCTATAACCGGTCTAAACCCCTTAGGGGACAAGAAGGCTTAATTTTAACAACCATGTCTAATTTCCACTAGATATTATTCCATTCCTTACACACACTTCTCATTTCAAACACACACACAACATAATTTATCTTTCTCTCCTCTCTTGCTTAGCTCGTTTGAAAATAAAAACATAAACAAATCCATAAATTTACCAACTTTGATCAAAAATATAAAGGTTTAAGCGTATTGGGTTGATTCTAAAAGGTTTGGGTATAAGAAAAACAACGTTTGGGTTGTTTGGTTTCGTGTCGATCTCGTCTTCAAAACCCTCTTTTGTAAGTCTTCAAATTTCAATTTAACATGTACTTTTATATAGCTAATGATGCATAGATGTTAGTTATGCGGTGTTTTTTCTAAAAAAATCAAATGTTAAAATTTCAAAATGAATAAAAAGGGGTGTTTGGTTGGTTCGAACTAGGGACAAGGACACAAAGGGTTGATCATTTTGTTATTTTGGTTGTGTTGGTGGAAAGACATTTACGTACTAAGTAGCTTATTTATCATCTAGCTTAAAAATAAGTTTTCAAAAAGCTTAGTATAACTTATTTTGGGCTTATTTAGGTTTGAAAACCACAAGGAACAAAAAGGAGGTGTTTTTGGTAATTTGCCTCTTCTGTCGTATTTTTATAACTTATTTCGATAGCTTATTTTGATAACTAAAAAACACTACGTAGCTTATTAGCTTATTAATAAGCTAAACATACTAGTTTTGGGCTTATGAGGCCCACTGCCCAATAAGGCCCAATAGGCCATGGCTTATTGTGGACCTTATTGTGGTCTGGCTTATTTTGGTAATTATTGTTTGGACTTATTTTCATAATGGGCTTTGTAACGGGCCTAAAAAGAATTTCTAAAACTAACGACAATACTATGGACTACTAATGGGCCTTAAGGCCCAATAAGCTTAAACTAGTTGTTTAAACACTTTAAACGGGTTTTATAAACAAATTCATATTAGTATACATATTATAAGGTATTCGTTGGGAGATTGTGTTTGATAAATCACTGCGAAAACATAGATGTTGGGAAATTGTCGAAAGGTCTATTTACTAAGGAAAAGTGTTGAGAAAATAAGGTTTAAGAACCTTGGAAAAACGTTTTATAAACGAACGAGCCATGCCAAAATTTCGTAAGAATCATATACTTAGAATATTTTTTGAAACTTACCTTTCTGACGAAATCATAATATATTATTATTTTAATAAATCGACTAAAAGATGAAAAATACATTTTATAATTTTATAAATTATAAAACTTCTCTGAATCGTTTTGTATAATTAAAACGTGTCATTTCTTATAACAAATACAATCAAACAAGGTAACTAGGGTTTACCAGATGGATTTACCAGAACATATTCATTTGCGCTTATTATCTAAGTCTTGTTTTTTACTTGTCTAATTTCTTAAATAGTATAAGTATATATAATCTAAAGTACATACTTATCATATCTTCTTTGTGTCTAAATCAACAACCACAACGCAACCAATATTACTAAAAGCAGTAACACAGATGATTTTTCAAAACTCCTATGCATCACTTTTAAGTAAACATTTCAAACATAAAGCTAAGTCAAAATAATTGTTAGGTCATGTCTGGAAGCCGTCGTACACCGTTGTTTGACTGTCATATACTCAGCTACTTATCATCTTGTTAAGGTGAGTTCTCGTAGCCCCATTTTTTAAACACTTTTTTGTTGGAGGAAAATGATACTCAAATGCTTTTTTAATGCTTTTCATATGTGAAAAACTTTTATTTCTTTTGAACAATGCTATGTGCCTGTGAATACTATGTGAATGATATGGGGACTATTGGAACAAGTTCTGCGAAACAAATCATTTTGTGCATGAGTTCGGATAACTTTGTCGACCTAGGGTTAGCTCCAGCTGGTAGGCGATATGTTCGGAGGAAACTATACGCGTGGAACACTATGGATTGTTGATTGGGTTGAATGCTATGATATCATGTGATTTTATGTCAGAATTCTATATACTATTTTCAATATACGCAGGCATACTATTTTCATATTGCATAATTGTCCACTACTTAAACTCTAGCACAACAACTGGGTTTACTCTCTAAACCTACGAGCTCACCAACTTTATTTTGACCTTTTCGAGTATCATTTTTAGGTCTAATCGACATTGTTATCAGATTGGTATATGAAAATAAAAGACCTCTACTACTAGGGCGTTTTCTAACGATAAAGGTTTTCAACTAATTAAGATTGTATTTCCTAAATGTTTGTAATCTAAATTTCTTGTAACAAAGCTTGGTATATCTTGTATCTTGTGCGATGTAATCATTATGTCGCATCCTGTGTTTCCGCTTTAGCGGGGTGTGACAGATTGGTATCAGAGCCAGGCTATAGAGAATGCTGTTTTTCAAAAATAAAACCGCAACTATAACCAACAAAAATATTTTTCAAAACTTAGAACATGACGAAAGTTGACTAGCTTGAGCATTTTATAGTTTTTCCTAAATTATGCATAGCCTGATCAACTATACCTAATTTACGAAGGACCGTGAAATGATGGAGGTAGTTTTCTTAAGTTATGTTAGAGGAAGGGGGAACATGAAATCCTAAGATCACCTGAAAATCACCTTGACCTTATGTGTACATACCTGTTTTATGTGTTATATTATTGCTCAATGGTTGTCTTATGCTTGCTATTACTTAAATCATCATTGCTTGCTATTGACTTACATGATTGCCTTGTCTGCATTACGTATTGCTTTAAATGCTTATCATATTCCTAGTAATATACCATTATTGCCCATGCTTATCTTGCATATTTGCCTTGCAAGTTTTACATGTGGCCTTACTTATCTATACTCATACTACTATATGATCTCTATCGCTGATATTTGGCTGACATACTTGCCTTGCAATGCTCTATATGTCACCATTCATACTCATATATACTTTGCTACTGCTTACTCCTATATATAAGCAGACCTATACTATTAATTTCTATTCTAAATATTATACTAAGAAAGGTTGCAAAAATCATGAATCGTTAGCCGGGCAGTCGACCACCTTGTAGCTTGTAATTGGTCAAGGCGGGATTAATCAGCGATTAATCGGATTGGCATTTTTGGCAAAATTTAGGTATTTTTGGCAAGTTTTGTGTATTTTTGTCGAGTTTTAGATATTATTGGTAAGTTTTTTAATAAAAAACAACTTGTAATACCCAAAACTTGTCAAAAATACCCAAATTTTGGGCGAATAAGGATGTGATCGAGCGTGCATGTCTATTCCATCGTTACGGCCATGTATGCGTGTCTTAGCTTCCTTGTTGGTTTATTACTATTGGTGAAAGTTAGAAGATCCATAACCTATATTACTCTACAATTCCTACTCTTTAGCTTATTCGATGTGGGAGTGAGCAGTCACATGTGTCTATCCCGTCGTTACGGGTGTGTATGTGCGGTCTTTGTCCCCCTCCTGGAATATTGGTATCGATAAGGATTAGTTAGAGTAATCAACCCTAAGACCCTAAGCCTTATCATACAAACCCATATTTACCTTTATAAACTTGTTACTCCTTAGCTTTAGCGGTGGAGATGTGTATACTTGCCAAGCTTATGATAAAATACTCGTTATGACCGAGCCATTGAGCGAATTAGTTACATGTTACCACATAGATTAATTGAGTGATTTGAGTGTTTTCATCCACTAGTACGAAAAGTGGATTTGGTCACACATGGGCAAAATAGAACGGCCACACATTCACATATTTATGTGACCAAAGGTACCAAAAAAGACACCATTTACTAATTAGTCACACATGAACATTTTTATCGTGTGACCATTAGAACTATATTGCCACACATTCGAACATCATGTGGCTAAAAGTAACTGGTAATATTGTTTGGTCACATATGAATTTCGAACGTGTGGCCAATACAAGTAAGCTTGAAGCATTGGTCACGATATACATATAAATAGTGACAAATATTTGTCACACACTTTAACAATGTGACTAAATGCCACATATGGTCACACTAAACGTTTTGTCACACATTAATTATTAAGTGTAAGCCAAATTCCCATTAACATATGGTCACGTAACTTAATAAGTGTGTCAAAAGTTTAGTTTGTTGTTAGCATGCCAAAAGCTAATGTTTAAGTCACATTTACCTTCCTAACACTTGTTACCAAGTAATTGGCATATATGTACACTAAACCGTTTTTGTGTCACTCATCATAATATCATGTGGCCATTTGATGATCAATAGTCACACAAAATACACATTTCTTCAATTTAAACACCATATGGTCACACTTATTAACACTTTTGGTCACTTTATGCTTAGTTGTATGTGACTAAATACCCAAAACAAACATGCTTTGTGTGGCTAAATATTACAAAAGGTCACACAAACATCAAATTCATGTGGCCATTGGATGATCAATAGTCACACAAAATACATATTTCTTCAATTTAAACACCATATGGTCACACTTATACACTGATTGCTAACTTTTATGCTTAATGTAAATTACTAAGATACCCAAAAAAACAGCTTTATTTGACTAAATATTACAAAAGGTCACACAAACATAAAATTCATGTGGCCATTGGATGAACAATAGTCACACAAAATACACATTTCTTCAATTTAAACACCATATGGTCACACTTATTAACACTTTTGGCCACTTTATGCTTAATTGTATGTGACTAAACACAAAAAAAACATGCTTTGTGTGACTAAATATTACAAATGGCCACACAAACATAAAATTCATGTGGCCATTGGATAAACATTAGTCACACAAAATACACATTTCTTCACTTTAAACAGCATATGGTCACACTTATTAACACTTTTGGTCACTTTATGCTTAGTTGTATGTGACTAAATACCCAAAACAAACATGCTTTGTGTGGCTAAATATTACAAAAGGTCACACAAACATCAATTCATGTAGCCATGGATTATCCAATAGTCACACAAAATACACATTTCTTTAATTTAAACACCATATGGTCACAATTATTAACACTTTTGGTCACTTTATGCTTAGTTGTATGTGACTAAATACCCAAAACAAACATGCTTTGTGTGGCTAAATATTACAAAAGGTCACACAACCATCAAATTCATGTGGCCATTTGATGATCAATAGTCACACAAAATAGACATTTCGTCACTTTAAACACTATATGGTCACATTTATTAACACTTTTGGTCACTTTATGCTTAGTTGTATGTGACTAAATACAAAAAAAAAACCAATATATTCATAACAAGAAATTAAAAAAAGATGTTACACCCCAGCAAGAATCGAACCCGCGACCTCCCTTACAGAAGTCAAGTAGGTTACCATCTTGGCAGAGCAACCTATTCGTTAATGTAATGCATTTCCCTTTTTAATATAGAAGTTTAAGCTTCATTGTTTTTGGCTAGTAGCTTAAAAAAATGCTTATAAAAAGGATGTTACACTCTAGAAAGAATCGAACCAGCGACCTCCCTTACGGAAGTCAAGCGGTTTACCATCTTGCCAGAGTAACCTATTCGTTAATGTTATGCATTCCTGTTTAATATAGAAGTTTAAGCTTCATTGTTTTTTGCTAGTAGCTTAAAGAGTGCTTATAGAAACTGCTTATTAAACCGTGGCCTTTTCTCCCTCTGCTTATGCAATGTGCAAGCTGCAATAACACATAAAACAGACAATAACATCACAAACCAAACAGACCAATACATCAAATTTCATAAGGTTTTAAAAAGTACATGATTTTCACCATTACATAAGTCACCATAAAGTTTGATTGCTAAACAAAACACAAACAAAAGCTAACATCTAAAACATGTTATAACATGATCAGCTTCCACATGACACCTTTCTTTTCCCCTTTGCCTTATCTGCACAAGTTTTTGATTTCCTGGCTCCCATTTTCTTTTCAATTTTATCCCATGTAGTAACACTTGCTAGTCCCAGCACACATCCTGTGACTGGCACAGGGCTATACATGTTTGGATTGTGTTTCTTGTAAACTGGTACATATTTACCTTTAGATATTCCAGAGTTAGAGTCATCAATGCAATCCTTGTCTGTGTTTCCCTTGTCTATGGTTTCTATGTTTGTGCTTTCATTGTCTGTGCTTGGAAAGTAGTTCCATTCTAGATATTCCTCAATTGTGTCACATCCATAAGCATATAGCAATCCTTGTGTTGATGGCCCATAAAATACTAGAGCACTTGCTTTTTTTGATGCCCATCTCCTGTCATCTGAGCTGTCTGAGCTAATGTCAATTATTTCTGCAAAAGAAAATTAAGTATAAGCAGATAATATCCTAACCAAAACACACATTTGTCAATCAAAATAAGCAGATAACACAATATAGAAGATAACATCATTACTTCATTAACCAAATACAAACCATTCTAACATAATAAATTCAGTTACAGGCATATTGTTTTATAGTAGATTAACATCTACTACCATTACATAAGGACCAAAAAACATAACATCATAAAGTAGATTAACATCACTATCCACTTCTAAGCTTCCTCTTCCCTATCTTCTCTTCAGCAAAAGTCAGCAAAAGTCATTGTATCTTCACTCCAAAGGTCTTGCCTTTAATAGCATCCCTGGTTTTAGCATTTGCAAGCCCAAGTACACAATTTGTTATTGGTACAGGGCTTTTGACAATGAGTGTTTTAGTTGATGCTTGTAGCTTAGCCTTAGACCCACATGCTTCTACTTTAGCCTTAGAAGATGCCTCAGATGCTTGTGCTTTAGCCAACATACATGCTTTAGCCTTTTCAATGTCTTTCCAAGAAGGTTTTACATCACTCTCATTACATCCTGATTTTGAACCCCAAAACCTGCCATTGTCCTTGTACTCATCTGACAAATAGTGGTACCATTTGAGCAAACTCTTAGGTGGTTCTGGAGAGTCATAATCTATCTCCTCGGAAGTGCTAATTTGAGAAGTGCTATATGAGTCTGAGTTGTTGTTGTCTGAGCTACTATCTAAATTCACAACAATGTTTTCTGCAAGTTAACAACAAAGTCTGAGCTATGCATACTTAAGGAAGTCTTTTCAATTAAAGCTCTGACTAATGTTGACAGCAAAATGGTGTGTGGGTATGGCCTGAGGAATGGGTTGCTACCTATCCTAATATCCTTAGCAAGATCAAAATTAGTTATTTGGTTTTTACAATGAATTCCCAAACACTCCTTCATAATGTGGCTAATGCATATGGGTCCAATTTTTTAATCCAAACACCCCTAAACTGCTATATATGTGTTTAAGAATATAAAGGGATTCAAAAAAGGTTATCATTCTAAGAAACATGAGCAGATAAGCAACACACAACAACACATATGAGCAGTTAAGCTTGAAAAAAAACATATAATGGACACACATTAGCAGAGAAGCTAAAAAATAAGCAAAAAAGGAAATAAGGAAAAAAAAGAAGATAATAAAGTTACCGTTCTGATTTGCCATGTTTGAAATTAGGGTTTATGAAAAAGTGTTAGGGATTACTATAGCTGAACAATTTTGGTGGGTGAAATGAATTAATGTATGTTATGAATGGGTGGAAGAGTTTAAGGGGGTAGAGGGATAGTTAGGCGGTGGTGGGTGGAATGAATTAATGTGTGTTATCATTAATTAATGTATCAGTTCAGTTCTTAGCTTAGCAGTTTTAACTTACCTTAGCAGTATTAGGTTTAACCTAGCAGTATGAACTAGTTTAACCAGTTCTAAATATCATAACTGTCATTCAGATTATCCAGCAAAACTTTCATACAATACTTATTAAGACTAAACAACACCTGAACTTTAATAAACATCATAACTTTCATTAATTAGGATTATCCATCAAAACTTCCATACATCCTTCATACTTATTCACAGACACAAACTGAACATTATTAACACTAAACAACCATTACAGCTGACATGCCTGGCAGCACTAACTATTGCCTGGCAGTACTAAATGAGTTTAGCAGTACACACATATAAACCAAACAGGATGTAAAAAATTAATAGATAAAATGAAATCATTCACAAGAGTATTTGCATGACAACTTGAGCATGACATGGTTCACTTGGATTTTTGTATCACAACACCTCCACAGTCCTTTCGATAGTAGTCATCTCGTGATTCATTAGCCAAGTCACGTCGATCTACAAGAGGCAATACGTTATCATTGCGATGGTGAATGACGGTACTAAATTCCTCATCGACTTTGTCATACGTATCTTTGTAATTCTTAGGAGGTGTCTTAAAGACAATAGACAATTTTTTATCTACCGGGTCTTTCACATAAAACACTTGTAGTGCTTGTTGAGGGCAAATACGAAGATCAACCTTAGTGCCTAAATTATGCAGACGACCAAAGTATACCCAAGCATATCGCGGTTCACACCACGAAAATTTGTGATTAACCAATCACAATTTGAAAAGAGGAGAAAAAAAAAAAGAGGAATTTGCCTGAAATGGTAATCTAGTACCCATATCTCTTGTAAAACACCATAATAGTATGCTTGTCTTGTGGTTGCAACTTCTTTAGATATGTGCAGATCGATTGCCTCAACACTAACCCCACTGTTCTGGTAAACTTTGCCATCATGACATTTTGTACGAAAGGTATAACCCAATGATGTAAATATGCATCTATTTCACTACTGTGCGTGTGGTCCATATGATTAGCTACGCTTAGCAGATTTTGATAACACTTTCTTTGTCAGATCGCTAACTCTCTCTCCTCCAGAAATTTTTTATTACACGATATAATTTGCTTCAAATTTTAGGACACCAAACAAGCAATTATAAATAACATACGATTAATTACCTCTTCGCGTAACCACTTAGCAAAAGATTTACTGTGCTCATTTTTTTTTTTTCCTAGAAATGCTATTCGTTTACCCAGGTTTTCTGTTTTCAAAACTTGCTTGTGTCGCCCTGAAACAATGTCTTTGATATTATATTTGATAGAACTTTTTAATAACGAAATAGGACATGGTTAGTTAATACTTTACTCGATATAACTGTACAATTTCATCTGTATTCTGTATTACATACAAATGTGCTTTCTGAAAGAGTTCCGCAGAAACTTCACTTGATTTGTCGGCCGACAATGGTTTTCCTTCCTCATTTTCATAAGTTTGATGTTTACGAGGTGGGATACCAATAGTTTTCATGGATTTATGATATTCGCTAAAAAACTCTATTGTTTCTTCCACAATAGTCTCCTCAGCAATGCATCCCTCTGGTTTATTTCTATTCACACAGTCCTTTTAATAACATTCATAATCTTTCGAAGGGAACATCTACCGAAAGCAAATAGGACCACATAAATTACCTCCCTAGATTAGGGTGCACAGTCCAAATGTATCATAATATCAAAAAAGACGTAGAAAGAACTTCTCGAGTAAGGCACAGTGTCACTATCAGTTCTGCATGCATTTATCTAGTTCTTTCAATATGATTTTCCTTTGCTACATATTCGATATTAAAGAAAAGCAAACCTGATAATAGCATATCTTGTGGGTGGGTGCATGATGAACGTATTGCAAATGGGCAAAAACTCTTGTGCATTAGCATGTAATATCATGCGATTTAAGGCCAAAGAGCTTCCTATTCCTTTAGGTTTACCAAACTAGAGAAATTTAAAAAGAAACAAAATAGGCCCCCCCCCCCTCTCCGTACCTTGATTATGTGTAACGTTTCACAAAAGATGTCTTTTTCAGCATTCGTTAATGTGTAACCTGCTGGAGGTAGTGTTGTTTTCTCTTCATCTTGCATAGCAAACAACTCTGGTTTTACTCCCAACTCAGCCAGATCCATTCGAGCATTCAATCCATCTTTTATCTTTCCCGGAACATGTAGCAGAGTTTCGACTATACTCTCAGCAACATTGTTTTCTACATGCATAAAATCTATACAATGTGGAACAGGATTATTCCTCTAATACTTAAGTTTTCGATACCAAATGTTGAATTTCTTCCAATACACACTGTTTTGTCCGTTTACTTGGCTTGAACTACCATCTTCTTCTGTTGTGTTTCTTTTCTGCTTTTGAATCGTACCACCTCTGCCTCTCGTAGCTTCTTTGTTTTGTGAATGCATAAATTGTATTTCGTTTCCTTTTCCTTACTTATTTTCAATATGTTTTTACCTCGTGTATATTTGTTCCCGTATTGAAATTGGAGTCCTTGAGAAATTCTTGTTAGTCCATTAAATCCTCTTTTTGGCTTTCTGAACGGATGGTTATATGGTAGATATCGTCTGTGACCACATAACTTTGGCTTGATTAGGCAGATGTCTCACACAGTTTTAACTTTCCCACATAACTACACAACCATTGAATCCACATACGGGCAGCCCACAATAATGTAACCAGTGCAGAGTACTCATTATTATTGTCCATAACACAACGGCACGTAGATTAAAGTTATCTTTTGTGGAAGCATCATACGTATCAACCCCTGTCTCGAATAAGGTATGTAGATCATCAACCAACGGTTCTAAAAAAACATCGATATCATTTCCCGGGTATCCCGATATTAATACCGAAAGGTTGATAAACTTTCTTTTCATACACAACCATAGAGGAAGGTTATATATGACAGTTAAAACTGGCCATACACTGTGATGCCTGTTTCCCGTGTTGACGTCAACCCCATCAGCCGATATTCCTAGCCGTAGATTTCTTGTATCTTCAGCAATTTTAGGGAATTTCTCATCTATGGTACGCCATGCCTGTGAATCTGCGGGGTGACGTAACACACCATCTGTTATCCTCCGTGTCGCGTGCCATCTTAAATCTTCTGAAATACTTTCTATCTTAAATAGTCGTTGCAGTCTTGGTATGATTGGAAAGTACCACATTACCTTTGCTGGAATGTTTTCGTACACTTTCTTTGTCTTATTATCACCTACCATCTTGATTGTCCCACAAGTTCGACACGCATCAGATCCCTTATCATTCTTCCATTAAAGAAGGCAGTTTGTTTGATACAATACATTATCTTTTGTACCTGAATCCCATCAATCTCATAACTTTTTTGGCTGATAAGTTTTTTCCACATTTCGTTTACCAGCAGTTTTAGCAATCTTTTTTTATCAAGCTAGTAATTCATAAGACTTATCAGAAGCTTCGTAATTCAAGTTGAGTATTTAACTATAGCGGACAACTTTTGTGAATCAGACACCTTCGTAAAAGAGGCTTCTCTGCTCTAATAATAGTTCTTGAAACTTACAAGGACATCCACATCCATAATTATCTATTGTAGAATTAAACCATTTCTACTGTTTTGGGACCATCTGTTGAAATAAGCAAAATCCATGTCGTCAACAAACTCTGTTTGTTAGCATTAACAGGTTTTGGTGCACTTATTGATTGCACATCCTCTTCTCCATGTTTTATTCCACTTTGTTAGCCTTATATCAATCCCATTCTGTATAAAGGTACCTGTCACTTCCTCCACTTTATGCTCTATGTGGTTAAACAATTGGTACACGGAAAGGAACTAAATATGTTTTTTTATTAACTCTGTACGATGTTCCCCATCTTCTGCAAGTTGTGTACTGCATAATCAGTAAACGCTGCTACTCCATCAACATAAGATTTGTTGATCCTATTAGTTTCCATCCAAGAGTTGTCCATGTTTATAAATGTGTCCCTGCAGGTCACCCCATCGTTAGTTTAAAGGTCCGGTGAACAAAAACCAATATAAACTCACAATATAAGAACAGATTCTGGTAACTTGACATTTATTTTTTCAATTAAGATAGTTGGTTGAGGCCAATTTATAGCTTTTTTAACCACCCATTCCCCTTGTAAATATCACCCATCCAGGAACCCTAATTCATTTAGTCCCAATTCTGGTTCCATGTTCATGTGGTAATAGGCTTAACAGGGCTACTTATATATTTTAACCAATTAACTAGCTAATTTTACCAAGAAATATGACATAATTTACAAGAAGAAATCTCAAAACAAATGTTCAATTACAGCATAATCAAGACATTTTCAATTACAGAATCATAAACACGGTTTTTTTAGAACGATGTGTACAAAAGGAACATAATACTTACTAGTGGTGACGGGAGTGGTGGGTCTATGACGGGAGAGTGACAGCGATCGACGAGAGAGTGACGTGATGAGAGCTGTGGTGGTGACAGGATTTGTGGTGAGATGAGAGGGAGTTGTGGCGGGTGACAGGAGGAGTTGTTTCTGGGGGAATATGATTCATGAAATTTTTGGGGGAATACATTATCACGAATTTTATGAAATATTTCACGAAAATATCAGAGGGAAAATACCTTTAGCCACGATAATATAGAAAAGGTTGCAAAAATCATGAATCGATAGACGGGCGGTCGACCTCCCGGTATCTTTTGTAATCATTCTAGGCGGGATTAATCAGGAAAATACTTTTAGCCACGATAATAGTTGTGAATAAAAGTTTTTTTAATTGTTTACCACAAAATTTAACGTAATAGTAGCAAAGGTTGAAAAAATCATGAATCGATAGTCGGGCGATCGACCTGCCTGTAGCTTGTAATCGTTCTAAGCGGGATTAATCGGTGAGTATCGGTCGACCTCCCTGTTATGACACATTCATGACTGGTGACAATGGTTAATTAACATGGTTGTAGTGGCTTATATTATAATGGAACCCATGCATGACCGGTGATTATGGCTAATTCATATGGGTCGATCATGGGTCATGTGCATTAGGATATCATTGGTCACATTCAGTATTTGACATCATATGGGTCATATACATTAGGTTGTAGTTGCTTAGAGTGTCATGTATGACACATCCATGACTGGTGACAATGGGTAATTAACATGGGTCATGTGCATTGGGTTGTAGTGGCTTATATTGTAATGGAACCCATGCATAACCGGTGATTATGGCTAATTCATATGGGTCATGGGTCATGTGCATTAGGATATCACTAGTCACATTCATTAATGGGTATTTGACATCAATAGGGTCATATGCATTGGGTTGTAGTTGCGCTTAGAGTGTCATGTTACGACACATCCATGACTGGTGACAATTGGTAATTAACATGGGTCATGGGTCATGTGCATTGGGTTGTAGTGGCTTATATTGTAATGGAACCCATGCATGACCGGTGATTATGGCTAATTATTCATATGGGTCGATCATGGGTCATGTGCATTAGGATATCACCAGTCCACATTCATAATGGGTAAATTTTGTATTTGACATCATATGGGTCATATGCATTGGGTTGTAGTTGCGCTTAGAGTGTCATGTTATGACACATCCATGACTGGTGACAATTGGTAATTAACATGGGTTATGGGTCATGTGCATTGGGTTGTAGTGGCTTATATTGTAATGGAACCCATGCACGACCGGTGATTATGGCTAATTCATATGGGTCGTCGATCATGAGTCATGTGCATTAGGATATCACTGGTCACATTCATTAATGGGTATTTGACATCATATGGGTCATATGCATGGGGTTGTAGTGGCTTATATTGTAATGGAACCCATGCATGACCGGTGATTATGGCTAATTCATATGGGTCATGGGTCATTAGGATATCACTAGTCACATTCATTAATGGGTATTTGACATCATATGGGTCATATTAGGGGTGTTCACGAGGCGGTTCAATTCGGTATGTTGGTAACGTATTTCTAAATTTTTAATTTAAATTTAAATTTTTTAAATTTTTTATTAGATAGATGTTTTGGTAGAATCAATTGGTATTATGACTA
>BQNB010074389.1:0-31810 GCA_026074375.1 Tanacetum coccineum | reverse complement strand
GAGTTGAAAATTCACAAGTCATAAGTATGAGGGCTTAACATGTAGACTTATTTCGACAATGATCTTGTTTAATTGCTTGGTTTGGAACTAGTGAAAAATCGGGGACGATGAATTTATCCGTCAGGACATCCGTAGATTATTCTATGGGCGTTTCTCATTCTATGATCCCAATGTTGATTTAATAAAGGAAGTCAAACAGGTAGTCAAGAAAAGAAAAAGGAAAATCCAAAAATATTAGGGATAATTAGTGTATGAATAAAAAATGGTGAAAACGGGACTTGTCGAAGCTGTTGATTCTTTAGTTTCCCTTGACGAACACTTTGCTACTTTTCAAAGTTATTAGTCGAGGGGGATTGAGATTCTTAGTTTTTCGTAAATGTTTACTTCATAACATTGCGTGAGGACACGGCAATACCTTAGTATGGGGGATTTTGGTATGTGCTTAATTACACATACCTTTTGCCTTTAAAAACGAGCTAAAATAACCAAAAACGGACTTAAAATGCCAAATATACGCTTGTTTTGCTAATTGTATTGTGCAGGAACGGATAATTAAGAAAAGGACGAAAAACGAAGCCAAATCGACAAAACCGGACTCGGAATGGAAAAGCAAGGAAAAGACAAAGTCAAAGTCCAAGCCAAAGTCAACAGAAGTCAACCCAAGTCAACCCCGAAGCCAAAAAGTCAACAAGTCAAGAAATATAAGTTTGAGGGTTAAAATTGCTAAAACCCTAAACTTGTATTTAATGAAGAAAAGAGAAAAAGAAAGACAAGGGGTAAAACTGCCTAAATGGGAAAGATATACTATAAGGGGTGATTCTGCCAAAGTCCCTAACTTATAACACGCAAGGACGAGTCTTGCAATTAGTGTTATAACTTTTGGGGACTTAAATTGCCAAGTCCCCAAAAGTATAACACCCCAAGGACCATCAATGCAATGATATACATGTCCATGAGGGACTAAAGATGCCCAAACCCCAAACTTTCCCCCCAAGCGATTTTAAACTACTGTTTATCTTCCCAAAACGTTTCCCGCCTAAAAACCTAACCCCACAAACCTGCCATTTTTTGTTGACTTCCCACAAAAGCCAAAAACCTCACTATCCTCAGTCCACACCCCACATGGATTGCCATGTTGGCAATCCAAACCCACACAAAAACCCAATCAATGGTCTATATCAATCGACTTGGAGGCCAAGAAAAACCAAGGGCTGAGATGTGCTTGACATTGCACACCCACAACAAGCACAATACACTTGTTGTGTCTACAAGAAAGCACAAGTGAAAGAAGACAAAGAAAAAAAGAGCCTAGTCGTATTTTGTTATAAAAGCTTTGTAAAAAGCCATTGTGGCTTATGTAGTTTTTTTTACAAGTTTTTTAGTCAAGTATAGTTAGTTTTTAAAGTTTAAAAGTTTCTTTGTACTTGTTCTTGTTTAATGAAAAATTCAGTGAAGTTTTTTTTTACATTGTGTTGCTAAGTCATTTATTTCACTCTTTTTTTTTTATCTTACAATCTGTTTTCAAAATTTCTAAACAAAAGTTAAGGGAAATTCAAAAAAGGAGCAAGGGTACTGTTGGATTGAAAAAGCTAAGGAAGAATGAGCTATTATGGATGGCTTATTGGGTTTTCAGCTTAGTTTTAGCTTATTTATAAGCTAAGGGTAGGAATTTAGAGCTTATTTAGGTCTCCAAAAGATCCTTTTTGACAAAAGGATCAAAGGTACCTTTTCTTTCAATTTTGCTTATTTACTGTAGCAATAAGCTTATTCAGCTTATTTTTAGCTTAATTCTGTTTTTGTATGCTTATTCATGTTTGTCCATGTCTAATATGCCTTTTTATGCTTTTCATTTCATTGTATGCATTTTACTTTGAAAAACTGTCTAAAAAAAAGCCCATTTCTGTCATAGCTTATTTCCCAATTTTTATGCTTATTAGTTCTGTTTTTTGCCTTCTTATTGTTTAAAAGAGTTTAAGTAGTAGTAATCCTTCAAAAATCTCAAGTTAAGTTAGTTTTTATAGATTTTAAAACCACTTTCAAAAACATTAAGGTGTGTTTGGGTTAACATGAAAAACGGGTCAAAAATGATTTTGGTTTGGGTTGAGGTCATCTAAATAGATTTAGCTTAGATTTTTAAGCTTGTTTAAGCTGTTTTTAAAAGATTTTTAGTTTGCAAATTGATTTTTAGAGTTTATCTAAGTCAAACTTTGAAACTGTGTGTTTTAAGAAAACACCAAGTGCTTATATCCATAAGCACTTGGATTTTGAGTTTTAGTTCCAAAAAGAGTGTGATTTGTGTGTGTTAAACAATCTGTCAAAACCTTGGTGTCTTTTGACTTTTGAGTCAAAAATCACCAAGTGTTTTTAGTGTCAAAGTTTTAAAAAACCAAAAGCCTTTTTCATTATCAAATTTTAGCAAGTTTTTATGGTGTCAAAAACCATCCAAGTCTTTAGTAGCAGTTTTAAAAAAGCAAAAGACCTTTTTCACCTAACAAATTCAGCAAGTTTTTATGGTTTTTAAAAGCTAAAAATTGGTGCATAAGTCCATGAGCTAGGGAACTTTAGCTGTTTTCATTTTTCTTTTTAACTTGAGCTTATTTGACAGCTTATTTTAAGCTGTCAAATAAGCCCCTTGAGTTTAGCTTAAGTCTCCCCTGGTGCAAAGGGGAGACTTTAAGCTTCTTTTTCATAGCTTTTAAGTGTTCTAAAGCCCAACTTCTTGGCTTGTCTTGAGAGCTTATAAGCCCTTGGATAAGCTTGTTGAATTTCAGCCTTTAAAGAGCTTATTTGTTGGCTTATTTTTGAGCCTAAACTTGCCCTTTGACTGTTTTTAGTTTAGTGTTAGTATAGGATTGCTTATTTTTCATTTTGGCTTTTACAGCTTATTTAGGTTTAGATTTTAAGTCCGTTAGTGCTTATTAGGTTAGCTTAGGACCCTTTTTAGCTTATTTTAGTCCAAGTCCTAGCTTAAAACGACCACAAGGCCAAATGACTTAGCAAAAATTAGCTTTAGTCATCTTTAAGCAAAACTGTCATTTTTAAGCTGATTTTTCAGCTTATTTAGAGCTTATCACAAAAAGTTGTAGTTGACAAAGTTGTTAAGCCCCACGAGCTTAACAACTTTGCTTTTCAAAGTTTTCAAAAAAAAAAGAGGGAAAGACAAGAGGTCCGGGTGAGCAAGACTCGAACCCGGGACCTCTCGATACAGTCCCCCTTTTACAACACTCTCACCGCTGCGCCCTTGGGTCTTTTTCGTTAAAGACTCAAGGGCTTGCATACTTATACACTTTTTGAGCTTTAGAGCTTATAAGCTGTATAAGCTTATTTCGGGGCTTATTTCTTAAGCTGCTTTTCGTTTCTTATTTTTCTTAGGATTGTTATAGAGTCTAGTATTTTGTGTAAAAATTTCAGAATTTTTCGAAATAGTTTAGTATTTTTTACAATTTAATTTAGTTAAAAGTTTTAAAAATTCATAAAAAATACAAAAATTATCAAAAAAATATTTTTCTTTTTTAGAAAATTTTATTTTGTCATATAGTTTGTAGGAAAAATTTAAAAATTTTCGTAGGGTCATTTTTACAACTTTTCATTTTTTAAAGAACGGTCCGGGTGCGGTTTTTTGTCTTGACTCGTTTTTGGGTCAAACGAACTCCGTTTTCGGTCTAGTCTTTTTCATTCTTCGTTATTTGTCCCGTAGAGTAGTTTAGAAGTGAAAATTTCTTCGTAGGGTTAATTTTAAAGATTTTAGGTTTTCCCCCTTTGTTCGGGATTCGTGCTTTCGTTTTTTAGCTTAATTTCATAATTTTTAGGTTTTTCTTAAACGTTTTTGTTTATTATTGTTTAATTTAACTTCCTGCACTCTCAAATCATTTTTCTCCTTCAAACTCAAATCTTCGACTGTATCGATTCTCCAGTCCAGCCTCGTTGGGGATAAACGACCCGGGAACACTCTATACTACTTCTCGGTTTTATTGATCTTGTTGATTTTTAGACTTATATATATTTTATATTTTATTATATATTATATATTTAGTGTAAAATTCTACGATCATAACCCTACAATTTTTGGTAAATTGTCAACCATAAACGGATTTGAGAAGTCTTTACCACAAGCCATTTGCTTATGGACTAGCCAGTTCTTATGCCTGTTAGGCATGGTGAACTGATGACCATTTTTTGTGTGATGGTTAGCCAACACTCAATCCCTTCTCAATCCATCAATCTCACTCTTCTGATTCTAACTCTGCAAGTATCTTCCTGACAAATTTTATCAACTCCAATGCCATAGTATTCTCTTCTTCAGACTCTAACTTCAATTTCAGCATCTGCTTCAGTACTCCCTTTCTCAAAGGATACTTCTTCTCTACCAGCATATGTATGACTAAACTTGTGTCAGTCACTAAAGTATGTACTCCTGAAGAACTATGCAACTTCCAACTCACAATAATCCAATCTATCTGTGAACTCCAAAACACATCTTTATCATCTGAGTTGAACAAAACCATCAAATCTCCCCAAAGAACTCTGTTAAAACCTTCAGGCATATCATCTTGGTATTTATCCATTATTAGTTGATTACAAGCATTCAGATATTTCTACTTAAATTCAAATAGTGGGACAATACTGTCATCAAAGTACTAAAGTATCTCTTCTGTCCATTACTCCTAATCACCACATTTAGATTAATCTCCTCAAGGTGTTCAGCTTGATCAGTTTGTGGTTTAGCTCCAAGACACTCTGTCTTCTTTATTTGATAGGTATTTTCTGTCTTGAATCTATAGCCACTTGCTTTTTTCTTTTCCTTTGGAGCTATAGTTAAATACAATCTCAGTTCATCATTCTCTTTGTCACTATCATCTTCAGAAGTGTTTTGAATATACCTTCTTTTCCTTGACTTCATCTTTTTTTCCCCTCCCTCATTCCCCCTTTCTTTTTCTCCTACATCCCCTCTCTCCCTCTCTTGTCCCTCCTCCTAGTTCTCCTCCCCTCTTTCCACCCTTAGTACCAATTTTTCTTTTCTAGTATCCCTTCAATCTTTAACTTCCTCTTTGAACTTTCTTTGCTTTCTTCCTTGAATTCACTTTCACTTTTAGATAAAAACCTACTCCTTTTCTCTATCATCCTCTTGATATACTTTCATCCTTTCAGAACGACCCAAAATAGAGATGAAATCTTCATCAGACCTCTTAATCTTTTCATACAAGGCTTGAACTTCCTCAAACTTCTTGATTTTCAATTCAGCATGTTTGTAGTTTCCCACATGCTTCAAGTAAGTCATCATTTGATTTCTGAGTTGATTCTTGGTTGGTGGTTTATTCCTTATGGCTTCTGATCTTTGTTGAGCAAGGAATTTTCTTTGAGCAGCAATTGTGTCATGAAGGAACTTTGCTCTTTCTTCTATTGTAAATTGCTCTCTTTCTTGTTCTTGAAGTTTCTCAGCAAGAAGTCTATCTGCCTCAATCCTTGCCTTCATATCATCAAAATCTCTTATAAGCTCTTCATTAGCAGCTTTTTCTTCAGCAATTCTATTTCTCTCCTCTTCAGCTTCCCACTCTTCTTGAATTTTCCTAGCCAACTCTTCATCACTTTCAAGCTGCTTAAACTTCTTCTCAGCTTGAGGAATACCATCAGATTCACTTTCAGATTCATCCTCCTCTTCAATCTTCTTCTTCCCTTTGTCTTTTGGATCAATCTTTGGAAGAGGCTTTAATGTGAGAAGTGTTAGTTAGAGGTAGGCTTTAGGTCTATAGTTTCTTCCAACATCCTCAACTCTACACCTTTTCTCTTTTCTCTAGAAACTGCTTTGGCTTTACTCATGTGAGAAGACTTAGCAATTTATTTTTCATCATCTCCAAATATTTTAGAAGTGGGTGTTTGAGTGGATGTTTGAGTGGCAATTTCTTCCTCAGTTTGATCTTCAGTACCTTTTACTTGCCCATCAGTACTTTCAACTTTCTCTTCAGTACCTTCTCTTTGCTCTTCAGTACTTTCATTGTGCTCTTCAGTACCTTCTTTAAGTGCATCAGTACCTTTAACTTGTTCCTCAGCACCTTCAACTTGCATGTCAGTACTAACTTTGGATCCATCAGTACTAACTATTGGTCTGTCAGTACTAAGTTTCTCAAAGTCAGTACTAACTCCTTCCTTGACGGTACTAACTTCATCTTCAGTACTAAGTCTAGCTTCATCAATCTCCTTGTCTTCATCCACCATTTCTCTTGTCCTCCCTTCACTCTGAGCATTCTCTGTTTCCATGTGATCAATTTTATCTTCAGGCATTTCATCAAACAGTGGATCTCTTTGAACTGATGATTCTCCTTTTGCAAACTTCCTCCCTTGTTTGGATACATACTCTTTGTGCACCCTATGTTTCTTTGAGAAGCTCTTCCTTGGAAATCTTTGCTTTAAAGAGACACTTTTCAGATATGCTTTATGGTGTTTGATGACAGGTTTAGCTTGCTTCTTTAGCTTTGTGATCTGAGCCTTCAAGGCTTGGATTTCCTTGGCCTGATCTGAAACCTGTTTACACAAAGATAGACAAAGATCATAGACACCTTGGATAGTCATGTCACCCTCATTCCCTGAAAGGGATTTATCACTGGATGAATGACCTCCAAGGTTATCACCAGAAGTTTCTGGGATAGAAGCAGGAATAGTATTAGTGGGTGAAGGTCTTGGGGATGGGTTAGGCTGGTGCTCAATAGGTACCTCACTAGTTTGAGCAGGGGATGAGTCAGTCTGTGGCTCATAAGGTACTTCACTAGTGGGAGCAGGGGAGGGTGTAGGTAGTGCTTCAGATGGTCTTTCTGAAGAAGCACCCTCATCCTGAGTTGGTTGTACCAACATAGAGGCAAACAAAGGGGTTACTTTCCCTGAGAAATGCTTACCCTTCTTAACCATAAAAGAAAAAACTTTACTAGTTAAAGTATTTTAAGGGGAAGAAATGATTTAAGGTACATTACACATCAACAGTTGTTTTACCTAAAAGATAGAAATAAAAATGTGGGTACATAACAAACTTCTTCTTTGCATCTAAATGTCTAAGCATACCATCAAAAATTAATTTAGAAAAATTATACTTCTGATTAGATGTTAAACAAATGACAGCAGTGGCAATGTTTGTAGGAATTTGATCCCAAGAGGTGCTTTTTGAACTTAAACAATGATTAATTGTGTGAAATAAAAACCTCCATTGGGGTGAAAACAAAGCTTTATTAAATGTTAACACCGTTAAATCCCCCTACTATACCCCTTTGCTGTATAGCATTTAAAGTAGCTGATTTAGAGTAATGTGTCTTCCATCTAGCATCATCAAACGAAGATCACTTCTTATAGATGAATCAGAGATAGACACGACTTTGCCAGCCTTACTTTGGCAGTAATGTGGCCTAACATTGTTGATTGTTAGGACTTAGCAGACGTCCAAAAATGTTCAACAATGTAGTAGATACAATAGCGAAAAAAAATTTCTAAAATAAAAAAATAATTAATTAAACTTATGACTTACAGTGAGTGCAAAATGAATGGAACTACGCTTGAGAAAGTCAATGATTTCGTGAAACTCCTCATTCCCTTCAGACTTCTCTAAGTACGCGACCATGTTATGCTTCAGACATGAATCAAGAACAGCCATTTTACTTGAAATAGAGATCGTCGTGAAAATATAAATTAGGGCTTGAAAGTGCGAATGTAGTTTAGAGAGAGAATGCATACGAAACTGCGCAATTGAAATGGGTTTAAATAGGTTTAGGAGAATAATGGTCAAGAAAACCGTTCAATTTTACACTTTGTTCCTGTCGGGTATTTTTCTTTAACAGCTCTAAAGCGGTACAAACTTTGCCCAGCGGTACTAACTTTACACTGGCGGTACTAACTTTGTCCAACCAAAGAAAGAACAATGTAGGTAACAGGAGTGCTTCAGTACCATTAGTAGCTCTGCTCAACAACTCTCTAAACCCTTTCAAACCTCTAGAATTTCACGACCTCAAGAAATACAACACCTATGGTTAACTTGTTTCTCTTTTACAAACTTTTACAACACATCACAATGCCTCCCTTTAACCAATGCAGCTTATGGATTAATCATCCCAATATTTACAACCAAGAACTGAAACCTGCTAACATCAAATGCCTTGGTGAGTAAGTCAGCTACATTATCATCAGTGTGGATTTTAAGCACCTGAATGAGTTTCTTTTCATAAGCATCTCTTATGAAATGGTGCCTAATGGCAATGTGCTTTGTCTTGGAATGATATACTGGATTCTTTACAATGCAAATGGTGCTCTCATTATCAATGTAGATTTTTGTGTTCATGAAGTTGAACCCATAGTCTAACATTTGATTCTGAATCCACAAAACTTGCCCACAGCAGCTTGCAGCAGCAACATATTCTGCTTCAGTAGTAGAAGTAGCCACAATGGTCTGCTTTTTGCACTGCCAAGAAATGAGTCTCCTGCCAAGAAATTGACAACCTCCTGTTGTGGATTTCCTGTCAAGATTTGCTCCAGCATAGTCACTATCTGAGTAGGATTCCAGGCTATAATGAAGACACATATAGGATACAAAGACCTAGTTTGGGGTTTGCCCTTTAGGTATCCTAAAAATTCTTCTTGACAAGCACTTAGATGTGGAAGTCTGTAGAGTGACCTAAACACTAGAACAAGGCACAGACTGCAAAAACATTCATGTCAGGTCTAGGAAGCAGTCAAGTACTTATAAGAGCCAATCATAGACATATAAAGATGAAACATCCAATCTTTGGCCTCCTCATCCCTTGACTACAAGCTTCTGGTCTACAATTTGGTGATACTGCATTCTTAACATTGACAAAGTCAAACTTCTTCAGGATTTCAGCAACATACTTATCCTGACTAATAAAGATACCATCTTCCTTCTGTTTGACTTGTAATCCAAGAAAGAAAGTGAGCTCTCCCATTGAACTCATCTGAAATCTACTCTTCATTAATGCCTCAAACTCATCACACCAAGATTTCTTTGTAGACCCAAAGATGATATCATCCACATAGACTTGAACAAGTATGATATCATTTTTGTCCTTCTTTAAGAAGAGAGTTTTATCAATGGTTCCTCTTCTGTATCCATTCTTCAACAAGAAAGTAGATAAAGTAGCATACCAGGCTCTGGGAGCTTGATGTAGCCCATAGAGAGCTTTTACAACCTTGTATACTTTCTTAGATGTTTTAGGATTTGAAAACCTGGTGTTGAGGACACATATACTTCTCATCAATTTTCCATAAAGGTAGGCCACTTTTAACATCCATTGATTAGATACAAAAGCTCATATACGAGGCAAAGGGCAAAAAGATACTTATGGCTTCATGTATGCCACAGGAGCAAAAACTCATTCTAGTCTATCCATTCCTTATTGCCTATGACCCTGTAGCAAACTAACCTTATTTATTTTGACAAACACGCCTCTTTTACATCCTTCTTGTTTCGATAACCCCTTTTACCGATAGCCTTCTTCCCATAAGGCAAATCTACTAGGACCCAAACCTTTTGTATCTCAAACTGCAACAATTCTTCTTGCATAGCATCAACCCAGCTTTCATCTTCAAGAGCTTCTGAAATCTTCTTGGGTTCTTGTTGAGACAGGAAACAAGCAAATAAACAATGATGAAAGTCCTTATGGTTAGTTCTCTTTTGCTTTTGAACATAGCTAACAAAAGCATGAGCTCCAGAACTTGTATTTACTTTGCTTCTTGTTTGTACTGCTGAGTTTGGATCTCCTAGAATAAGTGCTCTAGGATGAGTGGAGTGAATCCTTGATGTGGGAATAGGACTAACATTCACAACAGTTTCTAAGTTTGTGAAGTCAGCCACTGCACCCTCATCATCAAAAGATGAAGTAGTGAAAATACCATCAGTGGAATTTTGATAGATATCCTCAAGTGGAGGTATCTCTGAATCATCTTCTTCAGAATGTGTTGGATCAGCAAGAGTTAATCCCTCATAAGGACTGGCAGTACTAACTGGTATGCTAGCAGTATTAAGTGGGTTAGTACTGCTAGCTTTGGCTGGTGTGCTAACAGTACTAAAAATGTTAGTACTGCTAGGCTTAGCAACTCCTTCTTTAATAACCAAGGTCTCAAACTTCTTCCTGAGAACTTCAGCTTCCTCATAAGCTTCCTTTTCTTGCTTCTTAAGTCTTTCAAGGTCATCCATAAAGACTTGTTCTTCCTCTCTTGGACCTGCTCTCTTATCATCTGTTGTTACTGCTGGAGTATTTGTTGAAGAATAAGAAGGCCATATTGGGAGTACAAAGCAGTCTTGAGTAGAGTCATCTTCTTTGTCAGAATCCCCCACATCAATAGTCTCTTCTGTACCTGCATTTTGGTTAGCTTCTTGTTGACCTGCATGTAGGTTAGCTTGATTCTCTGAACTAACAGGATGATAATTCATAGAATCAGTTAAATAATCAAGATCAAAAAGCCAAGTTGGTCCTTTTCCTGCAACATTTGGTTTGTTCTCTAAGAAAGCTGTGTGGCAGGTTTTTCTTCACTCTCCCCCTCGTTTGGTTTCCTAAATTGTATACCCTAAAAGCCTTGCTTTGTAGAGAATACCTAACTAAAAACCCTTCATCTGATTTTCCAGCAAACTTGCCAAGGTGGTCAATGGTATTCAAGATGGTCACATGGACCAAAAGGTCGTATATAACTTTAATTGGTATTTACCAGTTAAAGTTAAATAAGGGGTGTGTATTATGAGACTTGGATTACTAATCCCTATTTAGAACATAACAAGCAGTACTAACTGCTTCAGCCCAAAAAGTGTTAGGTAAAAATGAATCTGCAAGCATGGTCCTTGCAGCCTCAATAAGGGTCATGTTCTTTCTCTCAGCAACTCCATTTTGTTGTGGAGTTCTAGCATTACTATATTCCCTCTTGATCCCTTTTATCCCACAGAATTCAATAACCTCCTTGTTCTTAAATTCTGTTCCATTATCACTTCTAATGGTCTTAACCTTTTGATTTAATTGGTTTTCTATCTGTCTTATAAAGTCCTTAAGGATTGCACTAGTTTCATCCTTAGTTCTTAAGAAAAATACCCAACTAAACCTGCTAAAATCATCAGTGATTACAAGGCAATAGGTTTTATGGTTCAAGCTCCTAACAGATGTAGGTCCAAACAAATCCATATGAAGAAGTTGTAGGGTTTGGCTAATAGAGCTTACTAATTTAACCTTACAAGAGGCCTTGTGTTGCTTTCCTTTCTGACAAGCAACACAAGTGTGGTCATTTTGAAAAATCTTTGAAGGTAAACCTCTGACAAGGTTTCCCTTCACAAGTTTATTTAAGTTTTTGAAATTTACATGACCCAGCCTCCTATGCCATTTGTTAGATTCATCAGTTGTGGCCTTTGCAATTAAACAAGCCAATCCTCCTGTAGGAACAATGTTTTCTAAATTGAAACTGTACATGTTGTTTTGTCTAGGGATTTTAAGTAGTACTTGATTTTCATCAGGTAACTTAAATTCAGGAGACAAAACAAGACATTCAGAGTCAGTAAACAAAACCTTGTTCTTTTTATCACATATTTGTGACACAGAAAAGAGATTGAAATGCTAAAGTTCTTTCACAAAGCACACATCCTCAAAATCTAACTTTCCAGTTTTGATTTTACCTTTACCAGTTTTATAACCTTTACTACCTCCAAAAGCAACAGGGCCACCATTAAAGTCTTGAAATTCATCAAGGTAGGCCTTGTTCCCAGTCATGTGCCTAGAACATCCACTATCAACAATTCCTTTAATTCTTTAGAGTTATTGGATATCCATGCACAATAAAAGAAAGAGATTAGTTTCTCTTAGGGACCCAAGCCTGTTTGGGCTTGAGTCTGCCTAGTGGATCTTTCTGAAAAGTGAACTATTTCCAAGATTGGATCACTATTGTATTTGGATCCAACATGTATGGGTATCTTTGTGGTCTCCAACTACAACCTGCTGAGGGCTTAACAGCAGTTTCCCTTTTTTCCCCAACAGTACTAACTGCATTTACCTTAGCAGTATTAAACTTTTGATTTGTAAAAATTGGTTTAAGTACTGTTGTCTTTTTGAAAGGCCTTGTTGGTGAATGAGTTTTGTGAAAAACATTTGCTGGTCTAACTCTATTCACATTGGGCTTAACATTATTAATTTCATGGCAGTATTGGTTAGTACTGTTCTGTTGTTAAAGCTTTGCCTAGCACGTACTAAAAATTATGTCTGCTTGCCTCTTAGCAGTACTAACTGGAATTATAACTGTTCTAGTTATTATGATTGAAGGAATAATGATTTTGTTTATTCAATCTTTGCACATTATTCCGACCCATTGTTTAAGGACACTTTTCTTGCTTCCTCTGTTCTCATGAAATCAAGTTTCTCTAATCAAATGATTAAGCATAACACATATCAAGACACTGCTCTTACAGCAAACCCATGGCCCCAACTCTTTTCTTATATACTTTTGATTTTTGAATATGGGTGTTGTTTACTTTTAACATTTTCCCTAGGAGTTTTTACTTGCTGGTTAGCAAAACTAGGTGTTTCTTGTTGTTTTGTTGGTATAATTACACACTCATCATCACTATCTGACTCATACTCCTCAATGATAGGAGCATCAGACCAGACCTTAGGTTGACTTTCTACATTAGATTCAATGACAACTGGTTCAGACACTAATTCAGAGGGTTCTGTACTAATGTTAGATTCACAGGTATCACATTCACTTGATTGGGATTCAGATTCACTAGGTTAAGTCTGTTTTGGACCATATGTAAACTAAGAGTAATCTATTTCAATTTCAGGTCTAGTGGGCATATAATTCCCTATCATGGGTGGGGGTACAGCATGCATTCCTTCTGCAAACCTATCATTCAAAGGTTGGTTTTCTAAATCACTCTCTTTATTCATAAAAACACTCTGCAATACTTCATTTTCATAACTCAAAATACCATCATATCTATGATCCCCATACCCAAGCCCAAACTTATCATTAGCACTCATTTGGGTATTTAGCAGTTTACAAAGATTCTTAGAAGAATTATGCCATTTTTCTACTTTAGCCTTTAAATCTTCTTTTTCTTTTTGAGCATCTGCCAATAATTTCTTATGGTATGTGAGAACATCTGTTTTATCATCTAAAATCTATTTTCATTAATACTTTATCTTTTGTTCATACCAAAGTTGTCCTTGTTGATGAGCAACTAATTGTGCTTCAACTTTCTTAAGACCTTGAGAATATGCCTTTATTTCTATGCTAGCATCATTAAGTTGTTCTCTCTGAGCATCATAGAGATTTTTAAGATTAGCATAAGACTCTTTACACTTATTTGAACAAGAAAATACCTTTGTTTCTGAGTCTGAGCTGTTGCAAGCCATCAAAGCATAATCTTCATCTTCTGAATGATTTGTCCAATCCACACCTTCTCTTCAACTGTCACCAAGCCATGTGAATCTCCTTTTGTGCCTGTTCTGCTCCATCCTTGTTTCCAGAATTCCATGCATCACCTCCTCCTGTTTAGTCTTTGAGTTCCTCTTTGATCTAACTCTCTAGCAAAGTGACCTGTTTGGTGGGCAATTGTATGCATTCCTCTTTGGTTTTATCAATCCAACAGCCTCTTTTTGCATCAATTGTATAGCTTTCTTCCAGTCTTCTTGTAAAACTTTTTCATTCTCATTGAAATCATGGACATTGCCATTTCATGTCCTTTTCTCAAGGGTCGTATTATCAATTAGTTCCATGTGCCTCATGATCCATAGTTGAGGGCCAGCTAGATTGATTTGGCAAGAGTGAGTATGATGAAGTTTGTTCAATTTTTAACTTAGTGTTTTGACCAGAAAGATTGGGAACACCATTAAGCGAGTACTAACTTATTAGTACTGTTTGTGGTCTCAAAGACAAAAAGTACATTTTGTGGGCCTTAGAGGATGATGATGCTAGTAGAGCCTTTTATATATCACTCTCAAAAGACTCTTAGATTTTGTACAAATCTCAAAACTAGAGTGTCACCCCATGGTTTAGATTCTATTATTAGGGAAGACTTAGTGATCAGGCAGAAGGTAGAGATCTTAGGAATTTTTGATTTGCATCCTCATTAGATACACATGCTCCATGAATCTCTAGCTGACTTAGAAGACTTTGGAACCTGTCATAACCTTTGTGAAGCCCTTCTGTGTTGGATACAGAGAATCCTTCAAATTGTTGCTTCAAGATATACTTTTGCATCTTCTTGGATTCGTCATTTCCACCAAATCTAGATTTGATGGCATCCCACATTTCTTTTGCATCTGTCATCTTATGGAACTTAGCAAGATGATCTTCTGGTAGGGCCATAAGCAAGGTGGTCCTTGCTTTTCTCTCTCTTTCTCTGGCTACAATCTCTTCAGCAGTTCTAGGAGGCAAAACCTTAATTTGTCCTGATGTATCTGTAGTGATTGATACAGGACCATTCCCATTTTGGATAACCTCCCAGATTGGATAGTCTGTATGAGCCAAATAGTGCTCCATCTTCATAGCCCAGATATCATATTCTCCCTTTTTGAGAATAGGCAGCTTGATGGTTGATACTGTATGAGGAGTTGGTTGGGCTGGTGTTTGTGATGATGATGGTGGAGGTGGTGGTGGTGGTGGAATTTCATCTTGTGATGTTGATGGCATCATGTTTAGTTTAGGAATATGAGAGTTTGATTTGATTGTTTTTCTTATTCAGAGTTTCTCACAGGCTCTGATACCACTTGTGAGTCCCTAAATGAATAGATCTTTGCAGCCTATAACGGATGATAGCCAAGATGTATAAATACAACTGACTATATAGAAACACTGATTATGAATACAATATGTTGATGCGGAATCTCAACACAAGTACTAAGAAAAACAATGTATAACTAAATAACAACTTCTATTAATCTGCTTTTAACACTTACAGATTACTAACTACTTTTGATATGATATTGCTATGAGATATCTTGAGGACGTACATCTAACTATGCCCAAAGGGATCCTTTTATAAACTAAGGATAAACCCTAACAGAACAGGCTTACAAAACGCATACTTATCTTTTCCTAAGATATCTCATACATATCTCATAAACGGTACTAACTATTTTCTAACTAACGGTACTAACTATTCGATCAGTACTTACATTTTGTACTGTCGGTACTAACTATAACTAACAGTACTAACTATTTGTACTGTCGGTACTAACTTACTAAAACATAAATCCTAACAAATTCAAATTTACATGTCCAAGATGACCATGCCATACATTAGAATACTTAGTCAAGTAAGCATAAGAATTCATTTTTATTGATTTCATTCATAACAACTTTTACATCGAGCTTAAACATACCATTCATATACCTTACCAACATACATATGATTCAATGAATGAACAAACTTATCAGACTAAAAAACAAGACAAAAATCAAACTTGTTCAATAGCCAACCGGACACAAGATTCTTACGAATCTCCATAACATACAAGACATTATTCAACTTAAGCTCTTTCTCGGATGTCATCTTCAAGATAACATCTCATTCGCCCTTGATATCAGCAGTTGCAGAGTTGCCCATGTACAACTTCTCTCCGTTGTCAACCGCTCTGAAAGAGTGAAACATACTCTTATTAGTACACACATGACGGGTTGCCCCAGTATCAACCCACCAATCACTGTTGATAAAACCTACCATGTTAACTTCAAAGATCATAACAATGACGTCAGACGCCATAGAAATTATGTCCACGCTATCATTTACCATATTAGCTTGGCGTAGAGTCACCCGCTTCAACATCTTGTAGTTAGCAGAACAGTGACCCGGCTGGTCACAGTTGTATCATATCCATTGGAACTTCTGTTTCACAATTCCAGCTTTAGGATCAAGGTACTCAACCTTCTCTTTGCTCTTCTTTTCATTCTTCCATGTAGTGACAGATGAGTTGATCTGTGTACTCATTATTGTGAGTATTATTTTCGGTTCTACATGAGTACTCTAAGAGTGGTTACGCTGCACAGTGATTCAGGTTTCATATATCTTCAAGTTGTTGTACAAGTCATCAAAACTGATGGTCTCTATCTCCTTTTTGTTCCTCCAGATCAAAGAATGAGTCTTCCATTCAGATGGAAGACTTCTCAACAGTTTTAAGTTCATGTCTTCTTGTGTAATGACTTCACCTTGGATCTCCAACTGACTAATAAGTTTTTGCTACCTCTCAAAAGTTTGATCTATTGTTTCTGTGCTTGATCCTGAAAAGTTCTCATATTGTTGCTTGAGTAGAGTTCTCTGAACTTTCTTGGATTCCTTGTTTCCTCCATATCTCTTCTCAATGGCTTCCATGAGTAGTTTTGCATCTTTGTATGAATGAAACTTCAATTTATCCTTATTTGGGAGAGCCATCAATAGAGTTTCTCTAGCTTTTATCTCATTCCTCCTGTCATGCTTTTCTTTTGCAGTAATAGGTTCATATTCCTGCTCAGTTTCTCCAACAGTTTTCTTCAGCACTTTGTTACCATTCTTAATTACTTCCCATAGAGAGTAATCAATCATAAGAAAAATATTATTTCCTCCCCCCCTCTCTCGCGCAACGATCTGATCCATCTATAAACTAGAGAATCTAGTCCCCTGGGTTGAGGATAGGGAGTCTTGCAGTCAGAGTGGTAGTAGTAGTTCTTGCTTCCATCTTAACACTGAGAAATTGATCTAGTATATATTGTTTTTGTTTCTTCTTATTCAAATCTTCACAACCTGGGCTGTGTACCACTTGTTTGATCCCATTATGGAATTGGAGCTTTAACTCCTTAGCTTAATGTAAGGTTAGTATCCTCGCGGATAAATCCAAATGTTCTAAGAAGAAATCTTTAAGTGTATGTGTATAAAACTCATGTTTGATCTGTTTTTATACCATAAGAGAGAATAATAGTAATGTATGTATGACAAACAGAATTACGACCAAAACAATAAGCTCCAATATATTAACATGAACACTCTTTGATAGTGTTAGGGTTTACAACCTTGAAGCTATGACAATGACTCATTTTTGGTACATCTAAAACCATAACCTAGGATCTCCTTTTTATAACATCAAGGAGTCCTTTACAAGATAACTACAAATCTTCTAAAATTCTATAAGATATCAACATATCTTCTAACTATATAAGATATCACAGATAAGTCCATACTATCACCAAACGCCCCCCCCCCCCCCCGTCTTAATCTTATGTTAGTACTAATCTTCTATTGCAGCAGTGTTAAGTTTCTTCAGCAGTATTATTAGTACAGTATTAAGTTATACTATAGCGCATAACTTTTACTCTAGCTTCTGTGTAACTAACAGTAGTAACTTGGTAGCTATATGTGTGTCAGCTAGTACATACAACCAATTTGACCTGGCTTGAAGTACTAAGTCCTGAACCAGCAGATATAAACTTTGTAGAAGCCTTTAATTCCCAAACAGAACGTGAGGAAAGAGAATGAAAACATGTGAAGAATCCAATGATCGACATCTCCCCCCCCCCCCCCCCCCCCCCCCCCCCCCCCCCCCCCCCCCCCCCCCCCTTTTGTTCATAGAGGTTTGCTAAACCGTATCAAGATTCTTGAAAATGATTTTCAAAGATGTCAAGCATAAAGCATTGCTTTTGAATTAGAATGACAACACAAGAAAGAAAAATATGTTTTTGAAAACTCTTGGATATCAAAGGTGATTAAATTAGATGATGAGAACGCTTCTATTTCATTTCATGTTGAGTAATACCCCCCCCCCCTCCCCCACCCACACCCCCCCCCCCCCCCCCCCCCTCCCCCCCTCAGCCCAATGTGAAACTTGAATATCAAAAGCTTTTTGATTCCATAAAAATACACGTGGATCAGGAATCATAGAAAAGTTATATAGAGACAATTGACATGTTTAATCAAAGATGTTTGCTTATGCGGGGGGGCCCCCCCCTTGGTGGGTGCGGAGGGTGGGGTTTGGATGGGAGTGTGGTTTGTAGTGTGGGTGGGGGGCGAGAGGGGAAGAATATAAAGGGCTAAATCAAGATCTTTTGATAACAATTTGATAACTCATAGAGAAATTAAAAAGTGTTTGGAAATGATGTGTGTCTGTACGTACTAAGTCTTGACAAATGTAAAGTCCAGCATGACTCTATTTATGTTACACCATTTAATGTAGTGTTTAGTACAAAAAGGCTAAGTGATTCGAAGACTGTTGAGAAACAGTTTGACAAAACCACGTCACTTTGCAGACTTTACTCAAAAAAAGAAAAGAAATTTTTAGAAACAAAAATGTTATCAAACGTCGAAATGTACAAGTTAAGATGGCCAAAATACCACACAGTGAAAAACATAGAAAGCTAATGAGAGTGTCTTTGACTTCCACATTTCCTTAGAAGGTTTGTGTGTGTAGTGTTAGGAGACAAAAGCGTAAGAGCACTGATGTGAAGACTAGTGTCCATGTCATACATAATCGTCAGCAAGCCTCACTCTTCAGCATCAAAAAAGGTTTTGAAGTCAAGTTAGGAGAGTCAATAATCAAAAATCTTTCCATCTGTTTTCAAATGCTAAGACAGATGCAGATAATCGTAAAATAGATTCTGCAAATGTTAAGAATGTGAACGCTTCATGCGAATCTTGTGATGTAATGTGTGTTTCGTGTACTAAATCTCTGTTTGATGATTTTCATGATAAGTGTGTTGAAAAATATGTGATTTATGTGAATTATAAAGCTATGAGATCCTTGTTTACTTCCCCTTTAGCGGCAAAAACTAGGTTCGTAGATGCTACTCCCGTAGGTGCGCGAACTAGTTTAGTTGCTACCACTGTAAATGCAAAATATAAGGCCTCTAGCTCGACATCAAATCTCTAGAATCTTCAAAATATAGCAGACCTAGTAAGTATATGAAGGAAAAAGCTAAAACAAGTATGAAATGGCAAAGATGTCTAAAAAAGTGAGTTTAGTTGGACACCAAAAGCTAGAACTAAGAAGATGAGTCCGAGTGTCTTTGAAAGTAACACTAAAGAAAATCACTTTAAGAGACCGGTTCTCAAACAAACTTAGGTAGCTAAACTATCCACTCTTCCATCGTTGTATGCTCCTTTTCTTGTAGGTGATACAGATGTATTTGTGGATCGTAGATAGCGGATGTTCGAAGCATATGACAAGGAACCTAAAACTACTAAAAAACTTCGTTGAGAAGTTCATGGGTATTGTCCGCTTCGGAAACGATCACTTTGCTGCAATCACTGGATATGTAGATTAGGTTCAAGGAAATATCACGATATGTCATGTGTATTACGTCTAAGGACTTGGCCACAATCTATTTTCAGTAGGACAATTCTGCGATGGTGATCTTGAAGTTGCTTTTCGCTCAAAGACTTCGTATATTTAGAATCAAGAAGGAGATGATCTTTTGTTTAGTTCACGGGAATCTAACTTGTATACTATCTCCATTTTGGATATGGCAGCTTCGTCTCCCGTCTGCTTAATGTCTAACACTTCGTCGACCAAATCATAGTTATGGCACCGTCGTGTGTCACACTTAAACTTCTCCACCATAAACCAACTTGCCAAACAAGACATGGTTGTCGGTCTTCTAATGTTTAATTACGATAAAGACCATATGTGTTCAGCGTGTGAACAAGGCAAAAGTAAGCGAGCCATTCTCAAACTAAAGCCAATCACAAGTACCGATGCTAGACTGCAATTACTTCATATGAATTTGTATGGCCCATTGAGAGTGGAGAGTATCAATGGCAAGCGATATATCTTGGTGATCGTTGATAACTATTCGCATTATGCATGGGTGTATTTTCTTCGTTCAAAGACGAAGCTCCATAAATGATCAAGAAGTTCATCACTGGCATTCACTTTAGCTTACGTGCCACCGTAAGATATGTTCGAACTGATAATGGAATGGAGTTCAAGAATGAGACGTTAACATCATTTTATGAGAAACTTGGCATTACACAGTAAAAGTCAATTTCAAGAACTCCTCAGCAGACTGGTGTTGTAGAAAGGCGTAACAAAACCTTAGTAGAGGTTGCGCGAACAATGCTCATTTTTTCCAATTCACCAGATTTCTTATGGGCAGAAGCCGTTGCAACTGCTTGCTTTACACAAAATCGTTCATTAATTCACACTCATTATCAAAAGACACCTTATGAGCTTATCCGAGAAAGGAAACCAAATGTACAATTCTTTCATGTGTTCGAATCTTTATGTTATCCAACCAATGATAGAGATGATCTTGGAAAGCTCAAACCAAAGGCTGACATTGATATTTTTATCGGGTATTTTGAAGATTCCAACTGATTTTGAATCTATAACCGCAGAACAAGGAAGATAATGGAAACAATTCATGTCAAGTTTGATGAGCTTACAGCTATGGCTTCTGAATGCAACAATTCGTTTTTGAATAAGCAGCTCCTAGTCGGTTCAACTAACAAAATATGCACGAGTTTTATGAAAAGCACCGCTCAACTAACAAATGGACAAAAAAGCATTCTCTCGAGCTAGTGATTGGTGACCCTTCAAAACTAGTTATGACACGAAGTAGACTCGGACTGATGCTGAAATGTACATGTATGCATTAACTATGAGTACTACTGATTCCAAGAATATCAAAGAAGCAATTCCAGATCATAGCTAGATCGAGTCGATGCAAGAAGAGCTCCATCAGTTTGAAAGGTTAAAAGTCTGGGAACTAGTCGAAAGACCCGTTGGAAGGAATATTATCGGGGTTAAATGGCTCTGGAAAAATAAGACTTATGCAGAGAATACAGTCATGTGCAACAAAACTTGACTCGTAGCCAAAGGGTACTGTCACAAAGAAGGAATTGAGTTCAAGGAATTATTTGCTCCCATAGCACGACTTGAGACTGTTAGAATGTTTGTAGCTTATGTGGCTCACAAGAACTTTACAATCTATCACATGGATGTCAAAACTGCATTTCTCAATGGTCATCTGAAGGAAGAAGTTTATGTTATTCAGCCAGATGGTTTTGTAGATCCTGACTTTCCAGATCATGTTTATCATCTTCAGAAGGCTCTCTATGGTCTCACACAAGCACCACGAGCATGGTATGACAAGATATCCTCATTCTTGATTGAAAGTCACTTTACTAAAGGTCTTTTTGACCAAACATTGTTTACAAGAAGATACGAGGATGACATTTTACGTGTACAAGTATATGTCGATGACATCATTTTTGGCTCAATAAATCCAGTTTTTTAAATAGATTTACAAAACTAATGAGAAACAATTTTGAGATATCAATGATGGGTGAAATGAAGTTCTTTCTTGGACTTCATGTTTATCAATCATCCCGTGGAATCTTTATAAGTCAGTCACAATATAGTTTAGAGGTTTTGAAAAAACAAGGTATGGATGGATGTGACTCGATTAACACTCCAATGCCCACTACCAGACTAGACGTTGATTTATAAGGCACCCCAACTGATCTAACAAAATATCATAGCATGATCGGGGGGCTTATGTATCTCACTGCTAGTAGACCAGATATTGCATTTGCCACCTTTGTTTGTGCACGTTATCAAGCACGACCCACGGTCAAACACCTCAAAGAGGTTAAGCGGATCTTTCGATACCTAAAACAGACTTACAACATGGGTCTGTGGTATCCGAAGGATTTTGGCTTTGAACTAACAGTGTATTCAGAAGCAGACCATGTAGGGTGTCATGATGACTGTAAAAGCACATCTGGGGGAATTTAATTTCTCATAGATAAGTTGGTCAGCTGTTCTTCAAATAAACAAGATTGTACTACAATGTCAACCGTGAAAGCTGAATACGTATCTTTATCCGCTTGTTGTGCTCAAGTCATCTTGATGCGAACACAACTCTTGGACTATGGATTTCGTTTCAGCAAGGTTCCCATATACTGTGACTCGAAGAGCGCAATTGCAATATCATGCAATCCAGTATAACATTCGCATACAAAACACATCAACATCTGTTATCATTTTATCAATGAACATGTTGAGAAAGGTATTGTTAAGTTATATTTTTTCGGGACGATATACCAATTAGTTGATCTATTTATGAAAGCTCTTCCAAAGTGTTGGGAATTATTGATTTGATGAGACAAAATAAATAAAAGAATGAAACAAGAAGGACTTAAATGCAAAGCTGGAATTCTTCAAAAGATGGAAAATTTTGAAGATTCTAAAAGATCTCCTTAAGAAGATAAAAGATATAAAAGATAAAGATAAAAGTTAGGAAGATATTATTTGTTTCCTAATTATATTTGTTCTTATCCTTTATAAACCTAGATGATCTCTACTATATAAAGAGACATTAGGTCGTGTAGTTTAAGTGTGCACATAAAATGTAGTCGACTAAAGGTGTGTGTGTGTTCTAGGCGTGTGGTTCATTGTAAACGCCTAGAATAGGTGTTGTAGCCTCAAGATCAATGTTTCATTGATCCTGTTACTAGTTAGAGTAACTGTTCTAGAAATGATCATCTAGAATTGGAGCGAATAGTGAATAATATGAATGCAAAACCTTGTCAAAATAACTTGTTCATTATTCTATTTCCGCTATGCATTCTTTCATGTTCATAGCTATTTTTCCTAGATATAGATCTAAACAATCTGAGCTTACAACGATTCTTTAGTTTTCAACAATTGGTATCAGAGCCTGGTGGCTCGATCTAGGATACTACAAGGTTTTGGTGACGAGTTTAGAAGAAAAGAAGGAAAGAAGATTGTATTAGCAGCTTGGAGTACAATTGGCAACTTGTAGATCCTTGGTGTGGCATTGTACAAAGGAAATCTACTTAAAGGGGAGTTTTGTTTCATTCAGGGAGATGATTACATCTCAACTTCAGGGGAAGCTTTGATTAAAGGCTTTATGATGAAGTTCGTACACGACTTTGTTTGTTTTGTCATCATTAAATAAGGGAAGATTGTTGGGAATTATTGATTTGATGAGACAAAATAAATAAAAGAATGAAACAAGAAGGACTTAAATGCAAAGCTGGAATTCTTCAAAAGATGAAAATTTTTGAAGATTCTAAAAGATCTCCTTAAGAAGATAAAAGATATAGAAGATAAAGATAAAAGTTAGGAATATATTATTTGTTTCCTAATTATATTTGTTCTTATCCTTTGTAAACCTAGATGATCTCTACTATATAAAGAGACATTAGGTCGTGTAGTTTAAGTGTGCACAGAAAATGTAGTCGACTAAAGGTGTGTGTGTGTGTTCTAGGGGTGTGATTCATTGTAAACGCCTAGAATGAGTGTTGTAACCTCAAGATCAATGTTTCATTGATCCTGTTACTAGTTAGAGTAACTGTTCTAGAATTGATCATCTAGAATTTGGGCGAATAGTGAATAATATGAATGAAAAACCTTGTCAAAATAACTTTGTTCATTATGCTATTTCCGCTATGCATTTGTTCATGTTCATTGTTATTTTTCCTAGATATAGATCTAAACAATCTGAGCTTACAACGATTCTTTAGTTTTCAACACAAAGGAAATGTTTGAGTATCTAGTTCACAGAATTGGTATGCGATGTATGACTCTAACTGAGTTGGAACGTTTGGCAAGATTATCTTCTTGATTTTCAAGATCATACATCAAAACTTGTAAAGAAATTTTCAAAAGCAAAATACAAAATTTAAAAAAAAATCAAAAAGTTTTTATTTGAATTTACTAAACATAAAAACAAATAAAAAGAAAAAAAGAAAAAAAATCAAAAATATTAGATATTTATAACAAATCACATGTCTCCTCTGAATTTTCAGACTCATGATTCATAATTGCAGAAGATAATTTTTGAATGCGTAAACAGGATCATGATTTGAGGGGGAGTTATTCATATGAAAAAATATTTTGTCACCGATAAATAATGTGTTTTGTAAAATTTCCGTTCACAAATGAAATTTTTTTCTACATAATCATCTTTGAAAAATCACAAGTTTTGAAAAGAAAAGCAAGAATAATGATCTCTTGAATAAATTTTTATTACAAAAAGATGAATTTCTTAAATGGGTATTTGTTCGAGGGAGAGTTATAATTTTTTTCGTGATAAACTGGGCTTTAAAAAAGCAAGATTTCAATCTTGGACTATTCTAGGAAAGGGATCTAACTACAAGGGGGAGTTTGTGACAAGTTTGGTCTTTTGTCAAATGATTTAACAAGTTGAGGGATTGAAAGTGACAATTTTTGAAAGTCTAAACTCAGTTAAAAAAAGTCAACCGAATTTCAATAAGGTATAAATAGAAAAATTCGATGCATTTCTATTCTCATAATTTCAGTTGAGTTTTGGTTTTTATCAAATTAAGTCAAGTCTTAGGTAAAAAAAATGCTTCAAATCTAGTTCTTACATGAATACAATTGCTTTAATCCTTTAACAGCACGTTCTAAAACCTTTGGATCATTGAGATCAATTGTTTTTATTCATTCAATTTTAACTGATTCTCAAATTCGGTTAGATCTAAGGTTTTAAAAGTTTAGGGCTTTTGTTAATTGGATATATAAGAGTGTGATTAGATATGTTTTGATCATGGTTGTGTGTGGTTTAATGTTTGAAACATGTTCATTAGGTTCTAATTGGGTTTGACTCAGTCGAATGACCAAATTCGATTGAGATTTAAATATCAAATTCGGTGGAAAGATGAAGAGGCATCTGTGTTAATTGGTGAATAAGTTTGTGATTATAAGGCTTGTTTGATGATTCGTGTGTTGAACTTAACTGCTCTTTCATAACAAAAAAGAGTTTATCAAAATTTGGTTAGCTTATTTAGAATAAGTTTTAATCGAATTTATCAAATTTGGTTAGGTGGAATGAGTGTTAGAACAAATTCAGACAGAATGGTTTACGTGATTAAGCAAATTCGGTCAGCTTGATTTTGATATTAGTCAAATTTGGTTAGGTTTAATATTTGTTAAGAATGTGAAATTCAGTCACATTGACCATTTGACTATCAAAATTCGGTTGGGCTTGAAAATGGGCTAACTCATTTTATAGACTCCATTGCTAGTTGGGCTTAAGGGATTAAATGGACTTACTCATTAAACATGCTTAACAGATAATGGACTCGGATGTATTTTGAGCTCAATTGTTAACGGGCTTAGTAGTTTGTTGTAAAATGATAAATATAGTTAACGTTTCATGTTTCTATATTGATACACGCGCCAGCGATCTAAGTTGCATCCGGTTTCGACCGTTTTGTTAGCAGCTTAGTGACCATCTGTTTCAATATAAAATGTGTCACTCTTAGCTATATTTTTCATTAATTGTGATTATATGATTGCTCATGATTGAATGACTTGAGAATTGTGCAAAAGACAAGGAAAACGCTCGTATGTCTGTGATCATTTCATAAATAAATTCACAAAGTTTTTCAAAAATTCAAAAACAAAAACAAATGGTTTCAGAAACAATGATTTATATAGACGAAGTCAAGTATTTCTATATCGACAAGCGCATGAGCGATTGAAGCTACATTCATTCTAAAGAGAAATCAAAAACCACGCCAGTGGCCTAGTAACCATTCGTTTTAGATATAAGAATATTTCGTTCTATAACTATATTCTTCATTACAAAAAATTAAGGGTTAAGCCCATGAATTGGTAATCTACTTACAAAAACTTCCAATATTAGGTAACGGACTTTGTAAAATATCATTCAGACCCATCAAACTTATAATGGCTTGTTGAAATAGGTATTGTGACCGGTTTGAGTGCCACATCAGCATTACGGGTCCGCTCTTTATTAGTTAATATAAAAAAAATTACTCAGGAGCCTGATGTCATGTTCCAAATCTTGATGTTCTTCTTCTAATTAAACTCACGTCAACACAAATTTTATGTTCTAGTTCTATAATCTCTGATTTTTTATTTTTATTTTGTTTCTAACTCAATTTTGAATATTATAATACTTCAAGTTCTTGTCGTTTGAGCCTCGTCTTAGTCTTCTGTAAACAAAGTGCTGCAAGACAAAATTGATAATGACATTATGAATTCATTATCTATCATAAATGCACACAAATGCACCCAAACTGATACATATAGCAATGAGCCCATCTTAGTTCTTGACACTCGCCGGAGACCCAGCCCATCTACCTCAACTTCCATCCTCTCCGGCGGCACAACCACCACGATGACGACAACCCCACTAGGTGTCACCACTAACACCGAATATTCGCAATACCAGATCACTTAACCACCTAACAGCAACTCCACCAAAGCATTCGAAAGTCGACCTAGCCAAACATTATGCTGTCAATCAACCTAACCGAACACACCACGACGACCAAACCTCGCAATACACCACCACTAATAACCCCGACGCCCATACCACCACAGGTAGCACTAACGCCCAACCACCAAATCCAACAAAAATGGTCGAAAAATGTTCCTCAAGAAATGGGCTAGTCTGGGTATGTGGCAAATAACTATCATCGTATATAACTTCTAAAACCATTTTAATCATTTCAATCCAAACCATTAATTTCATACCAGGAACAAAAATCCCATCTGGGTTATCTTTATTACACAAGAAAGATCAAACCTTTTTTCACTAAGTTCTTGACCCATTTCATAAAAGTTAAAGAAATTAGTAGAAATGGGATTTTCCCATGGGTTATGGTGGATGAGGTTATAGCAGATTGTGAGGATGACTGGAGGTTTAGTGATGACATTTTGAAAGATGTTGGTGAACTTGCCGTTGTTGTATTGTGATAGGACTAGGGTTATGAGTTGGGGTTTTGTTAAGGGTTGTGGTGTGACGGTGGTGGTGGTGATGGATCATCGGAGATTTAGTGAACTAGTGGTTCGCCTGAGGCATTGAAATGAATTAAGGGGTTTGATATATTGTGTGAGATGAATATAAATGAAGATAGTAACACAAAAGCTTTCTCAATGAAATTTTAATGTACACAAGTTCGTTATCAGTAATCAAGTAACTCTACTAGTTTTAAACAAAAAAAAAATAAAAAACATTATTTATTTATCTAAAATGGTGACGTGTCGGTTTTGAGCTGGTAACCCTTCTAAAATTTGACCGATATTGCCTATATTAAAGAAAATTTAAAAGTTTGATGGGTTAGATTGGTAATTTACAAAGTTCGTTACTGATTAGAATTGATCAACCCTTTAAAATATACTTATAAATATATAATATAACGGTAAGAATCAAAAAATCTTAATTATAGTAATCCGGGAGTATGATTCCCGGGCCGTTATCCCCAACGAGGAATGCAATTGAAAGTCGAGAGTCGTTTTGAATATCGAATCTTGAATGGAACAAGATTATGATTGGTTATCTAAAACTACAAGAAAATTAAGGCAAAAACTTAAAAAACAATTAAGGTAAGACAAATTTTAACTAAAAACGCAAAACGGAAATCCTAAACGGGACCTAAAACCCTAAATTATCAGTCCTAAAATGATCTTATTGGTTTTTATAAGTCTTAATTGACTAAAAACCTAGAATAAAGAAAACTAGACAAAAAACAAAAGTGATTAGGGCTTGAAAACACTAGAAACGTGAACGGGATTCAATATCGTTCTTTAAAAAACAAAATTTTGCAATTTTAACCCTACGAAAGCAAATCTAATTTTTCTAGGTTCTAAATGTTAAAAGAAAATTTTCAAAAAAAGAATTATATTTTTTTGACTTTTTTATAATTTTTTATGAATTAAAAACGATTTTAATAAAATTAAATGTTTAAAAATACTAAACTATTTATAAAAAAAAACAGGAAAAATCATAAAAAGTAGCTTGAACAATGAGGGGTCTAATAAAAATAAGCTTGTGAAAACAGCTTATCAAATAAGCAGTGAAATAAGCCAAAAACAGCTTATAAACTAAAAATGGTAAAACGTGTATAAGTATTTAATTTGGCAGAGTAAAATCGAAAAAGACCCCAGGGCAAGTGGTAGAGTGTGTGTTGTGTAAAACGTTTGGTGATAAGGGTAGAGGTCCCGAGTTTGTGTCTTGCTCACCTGGGATTTCCCCTAATCCCAAACGTTTTTGTTTTCCATTTTTTTATAACTTTTTAGAAAACTTAAAAATAAGCACTTTTTACAAAGACACTTTTTTTATAAAACACAAATAAGCTAAATAAGACAGAATAAGCCTAAACTTCACTAAGCTATGAAAAATGCTAACTGTTTGGGCTTTTTTACACTATTAAGCTAAAAGAAGGGCTAATAAGCTGAAAATAACTAAAAAGCTATACCTAATAAGCATAAACAAACAAAATTAAGCAAAGGGTTTAAGCTAAATTAAGCTAAAAAGGACAGAAATCTTAAAAAGCTATAACACTTAAATTTTTTAAAGCTAAACTGCAAATAAGCTCAAATAAGCCCTAGACTAAAATAAATAAGCTAAATTGGACTAAACCTAACCTAATAAGCTGAACCACACCTAAATAAGCAGAAGCAATATGCAGATAAGCTTAAATAAGCTAAAAAGCAATTTGGCAAAAAACTAGTAAGCAAAAGGTGAAGAGGGACTTTTCTAGCTTAAAAATAAGCTAGCAAAAGGATCCTTATGGCTTAGTGGCTTATACCACTAGAAAGAGTGGCCAAAAAGCTATAATACGCTACAAAGAAAAAGCATTTTAAATTCAAATAAGCACTTAAAAAGCTTCATGAAAAGGCTATTTCCCACTGACTCAACACTTAGACAAATTTTTGCTAACTTTTGCAATCTTAACCAATCACCACTTTTGAGCTTAAAAATAAGCACACAAACAGATCCTTATGACTATATAACCTACAAATAGATTGACTTTAGACCTCAAAGAACAATAATCAACACTCAAAAAGGAGTTTGAAATTCAGGATAAGCAATAATAAGCATTTGAAAAAGTAATTTCTCAAATTTTTCAAAAACTTAACAATTTTGACAGTTTTGGAAAAAACTTTAAGACCCACAATTGCAGGCTTTAAGAGATATTGTTTCTAACCATTTAACTACATGCATAAACACAAAACTTCACAAAAGCAAAACAATAAGCCAAAGTCAAATCAAATAAAACAACTATAATAACAATAACTTTAACAGTTTTAAACCACACTCCTCATATCCTTAAAAAAGAGTTTTACTAGCTGTAAAATATTTAACAAACTAAATCATGGACTAATTTTAAGCTAAGCTAAACTGACTTAAGTGTCAAATTGCAATTTTAACCCATTTTGACCCATAAAAGCAGTTAAACCAAACACCCCTTTAAAAACTAATTTTAACTTTTTAACTTGATTCAAACTGTTTTAAGCTAAAACTTTTAAAAACCAGATGTTAACTAAGACTACTAAGCAATATTAAGCATATATCAACAACAAATAAGCACTTAAATAAGCTGAAACAGATTTTGCAATTCTATAAGCTAATTAAGACAGATTTAGGAAAAACTTAAACTAATGACTTCTAGACTATAAGACAAGTATAATAAGCATTAAACATCACAAATAAGCATAAATAAGCAAAGATAAGCAGGCAATAAGCAACAATAAGCAGTTGAATAGTAAATAGACTAAAAACTTAAAATGAAAACTTACAAAGAGTCCAAGCTTTTTCTTATGAATTTCAAAACCCAAAACAACTTATCACAATCCTATAGCTTATCCAAATAAGCACTAACCCATGGCCATCCAAAATACACCATGCTCCATGAGATCTTCTTTATATTTTTTTTTGGTATTTTTTAGATTTTTTTAAAAGACAGTAAATAAAAGTGATAAAACAGTAAACAAAGGCAAAGATTAAGAAGCTAAAAGCTTAGTGAAGCTTTTAGGTCAGATCAATAAGCTGCATCATAGCTTAACAAGCTTAACAGGTTATATTGAATGATCAAACACAGAATCTTAAAAACAATACCTCAAACTTTTCATTAAAAACTTAAACTTTTACAAGGAATTTGAAATACAGAATAACTTTAAAAACTTAAATCAAAATTACATTAAAAGAGACTAAAAACTTAGAAAAAACTACTCCCTCACTACAAGGGTTAAGCCCTCTATTTATAGGCCGGATAGAAGGACCTAGATCCTTGGCTTGGTTTTCTTGTGTGAGAGGAAAAGCAGCATCAATCTTGGCCCTTCAAATCAACTTGTGCTTCTTTAAATTCATCTTAGCCCTTGGATGTGTCCACGCAATCATTCCCCAATGATTGCCTTGGATCGCCAACGTGTCAGAGCCCAAATACGTCACTCATTGCATCATTATTGGCTTCTAGAAGGGGTTTTAAGTGGGTTTAACCTCGGGGTAAGAGTAATTTTGGGGATGGAGGGTGAACAGTAACAATGGGGGAGTGAGCGGGAAAAGGGGTTGCCTGTTTGTTTGATTGGTGCAGGGCACAAGTTTGGGTAAATGGCAAAAATAGTCCCTCCATTTTATATGAGTATATGCACTAAAGGTCCTTGGTGGTATAACTTTGGTTGCACCGTTAGTCCTTAAAGGACTAACGGGGACGCTATAAAAGAGGGTGTGGTTAACGGGGTGTTATAAAAGGTGTTGGGCTAGTTGTTGGGCCGGGTATGGCTTAAAAGGACTTGGGCTTTTTATTTAGGTTTAGGGGTTATAAAGATATAAGTGGGCTTTCCCGGGCCCACTAGGTGGGTACGGGTGGGCCCACTTTTGGCAGTTTAGGTTTTCGGGTTCGGTTTTTGATGCTCTTTCCAAATCCACTTCTCGGGGTTGACTTTGACTTGATTTGACTTTGACTTTTTGTTGACTTTTGGCTTTGACTTGACTTCTCTTTATGCTCATTCCTTTCTCGTGCTCGGTTTTGTCGATTTGGCTTCTATTTTTGTCCTTTTCTTAGATATCCATTACCTGCACAATACAAATGCAAAACATACAAATACAATGTATTTTTGGTACGTTTTTAGTCATTTAAGTCCGGTTTTAGTGGTCAAAGGTATGTGTAATTAAACACATACCAGTCGTCTCTTGAACACTTTAACGTCGTCACAAGGAACTATGACGCCGTCTCCACAAACTGTATACCAAATCTTGATCATCTTCGAGTAGAGTTTAAATCTTGTTAATGCATATTTTATTTTAATAGATCAGGTTTTAAATTTATAAACGGCGAACCACCTAAGATCTATATACACACTAACAAGCAGTGTACCCGGTCGCGTGCAGTGTACTATGGATAAGTCCGAGATCGACCCAAAGAGCTATGTGTTGGTGTTTTAACTTGAGGCAATTCACTTATAAACTAGAATGCAATTAAAACTGTCATGTTTGAAATTAGGAAATAAGAACTTAATTGAAATAGTCTAATACGATTGAAGGGAAGAAAGTGTTGTCCTGGTTACTTCTCAATTAACGTAATGATTCAATTTATTCTACTAGTTGAGAAAGGCTAGGATCGAATAGTCATCTTATCCTAACTTATAATCATGAAATCCTGATATGTTGGTCATAGTAACTGAGATTTTTGTCCCACTGGTCATGGTAAGCGAATAAAATATTTGGCATCTAAACACCTATGAGTGGTCACTAACAAGTATTATCCTATACTTATGATCAAAGTAAGACAACCAAATAGATATCCCAATAGAACAAATTAAAATTAAATCACAATGATAACAAGAGTAACACATAGAATGATTAGCCAAAAAATTATGTTCATACAATCATAATCATGATCACAATGGAAGTAGTTAAGAACATAAACATTGATAATCGAACTGAACTATGTTGATGAGCACCATGTCTTATCCCCGTATCGAATCAAGCACCTTAGCAGGCTGCTTGTCTTTCTGTCATAGTTCGACCAAAAAGGGACGAAGCCCTTTTTTGTTGTTTCGTCGCCCAAAACACA
>BQNB010074388.1:0-31811 GCA_026074375.1 Tanacetum coccineum | reverse complement strand
AGTATGCCATTGTGCACGTTATCAAGTACGACCAACACAAAAGCACCTCAAGGAGGTGAAAAGAATCTTTAAATACCTAAAGGGCACCATTAACATGGGACTCTGATATCTAAAGGATTCTGGATTTGAACTAATAGCATTTTCAGACGCTGATCATGCCGGATGCCTTGATACTAGGAAAAGCACTTATGGTGGGATACAGTTCCTTGGTGATAAGCTAGTAAGTTGGATGTCAAAGAAACAAAACTGCACTGCAATGTCTTCAGCAGAGGCAGAGTACGTGGCGTTATCTGCAAGTTGTGCTCAAGTAATGTGGATGAGGACACAGCTTCAAGATTATGGCTTCAACTATAACAAAATACCATTGTATTGCGACTCTCAGTCAGCCATAGCAATATCATGCAACCCCGTACAGCATTCGCGAACAAAGCACATCCATACTCGGTATCATTTCATAAAGGAACAGGTTGAAAATGGTATAATTGAATTATATTTTGTCAGAACTGAATACCAATTAGCTGACATGTTTACGAAAGCCCTTCTTGAGGATCGGTTTAAGTATCTTGTCAAAAGGATTGGTATGAGATGTTTGACTCCAGCAGAATTGGAGGTTCTGACAAATGAGATTGCTTGATATCATCATCAAACATCAACATGTACATATTTTTGAGAAAAGCAAAATACAAAAATATAAAACTTCAAAAAGAAAAATACAAAATCAGAAAAACAAAAAATTTCCAAAAAGATTCTTCTCGACATGTCTCTTGGAATCGATAACATTTACGTGCTTAGAAATGTCGATTAACATTGACACGGGTGTGTAAATGAATCGTTTCGAGAAGAGTTGCAATAGTTTAAATAGTTTGCAAAACATGTCATTTCTAATTTTCTGATGGCTTATGTGCAAATACAGTACATAACCCCGGACTTTCACATAAAGGAAGGTTTAGAACTTATCCTCTCAAACGAGAAAATTAAAGTTTCTCGAGGTCTTGAGCTGTTCGTCAAGACATTAAATGTTTTCTTGCTCAGACAGAAAAAGGATAGTGTTCGTTTTCAGTGCGCTTAACCTTACGTTAGAAGAGAAGTCCTCTAACATTGGTTTTTTCAAAAGTTGAACATAATTTTTCAAAGAATTTCTCATATGACATTCATAATCTTTCAAATTGTGTGTTCAAACACTCAACCCTCACAATGTTTTCAAAAGACAACAATTTTTCAAATTTGGTCCTATTTTTGAGGGGGAGTTTTTCGAAAAACAAAGTTTTAATTGTTCTTGGACTACATCAAACGAAATTTTATGTATTCAAATAACATTATCAAAATGTTCCAAACCATTCATGCTGACCATATTTTCTCCCACGGAATTTTCAAGACATATTTTAATCACAAGGTATTTCAAAAACTAAGTGTTTATTATTTAAAATAAGGGGAGAAAATGTACTTAAAATATGATCTATTCGACTCAATGTGCTGAAGAAAAGGTTTTATGGTTCGATCTTATACCCAACAACATCTTAATTTCAGCGATTCTGAAGTCATAAGGTGTTAGGTTAGGAATCATCCTATGATCCAACCAGAACCGGAGAGGATCTACCCAACGGATAATCAAAGTTAGAAATAGCAGTCCTTAGGTATGATTGGAGATTGAATGGATAGGGGAAAACTGCTGGCGAAGATTGAGTTAACTGGAAACAATCACACAAGGTGTGTATGACGTCTTGGTAAGCAATGAAGGCGTTGAAGAAGTAAAAAGATATGTATGGATAAGGGTGTAAACAAAGAAGCCCTCCACACAACTTTAAGGCAGAAACCAGGTCATTCTATGCTGTCAGAATCACAAGTTGGATTGCTGAATTGAAAACGAACATCATGGACCTTGTGATGCAACATTGCAACCATTCTCAGCCATTCGGGTTTCTCTCAACAGAACTTAGTCTCCATTTGTCACGGAGATACTCACGTTATCTATTGACATCTACTCCGAGATTGTTGATATTGATAGGTGGCAATATGCTCCAGCTCCGAGTACTAAACCAAAATGCACTAATCGAGTCTAGAGCAGAGATCAATCAAAAATCTCGTTAGGGACACATTCCATTTCAAAATTGTTGAACATTCATCAGGTTTGACAAGCTGTTATCAGAGGGTCGCCTAAGGCAATATCATTGTGATATTTGCCAGAACATTCAGGGTTTGATACTCTTCTAGTATTCACAATGACGATGGAAATCCTTCAGTGTCATCATCAAACAGCACTGCGGTAGGTGACTTGCGAGATTCTATATGAATCAAACTTGTGACAACTGGATATCGATTTGGTCCAGTAAATGAATTGACGGTTGATGAATTTTGATAAAAACATGACATTCTCGATGTGTTACAAAAACTCTTTAACGAGTGACACGTCGATTGATTTTCAAATCAATTTTCTCGTTTATCACTAACGTAAACCTGCAGGTCAAACGGTGGTAACGACAACCTCAATCCCATTCAAATGCTCAATCTACGAAGACATACTATCTAGAAAGGCAAGATTTTTTAAAGACAAAGGACTTCCGCAAACTCTGATATAAAGCTTTCAAGATAATTGCAAAAGTTGAGCATGTTGGTCAAAGATCATAAGATCGCAAGATGGCCAAAGACGAAAAAGACAATGACAAAGGCTCAAAGTCAAGATCGCAAAGCATGAAGGAACAAGCCTACACAAATAACGAAGACAAAGGACCAAGGAAACACTCGAGCTTAACGACAAAAGCAATCTCACTGATCTCATGAAGGAGTGTCATCAATGAACTCACTTCGGGGGAGATTGTTAGCCTCACTTTTATTGAGTCAATAAAGGAAGCTCGTTCCCGTGTTCAAGACCTCACTTCGGGGGAGATTGTTAGCCTCAATTTATTGAGTCGAACAAGGAAGCTCGGTCACTCTACGATGGAGCTTCGGTCTTTATTAGTTAATGTGTGTATCTAGGATAATATCGGGAAATCGGGATCGATAGATAATCTAAATATTGTATATGTTTCGAGTTTAATCCCAAAACAAAACCCGAGGCCGAGTTTCCCTAGTTAAATATCCCGCGCCGTAACATTAAATGTTGTGCGTTTCCACATTAAATGTGTAGGGGTATATATTTATTTTAGATATTTTCTAAAAAATATCTAAATATATATAGATATTTTCTTTTTAGAAAATATCTAATTCTCATAATATCTAATTTCTTTTCCATCTTTTTTCTCTCAACTCTCTCTCATCTCTCTCTCATTTTCGTCTCTCTCTCTCTCTCTAGTTTCTTGGATTCGTGGTTCGGGTTATGAAGTGAAGTGTTAATCGGGAACCTACAGTGACTTACAAGGAGAAGATTTTGCAAAGAAGATGGTTGATCTGGTAAATCAAAGGAAGAAATATTTTGCAGAGGAAAGAGCAAGAGCTAAAAGAAATAAGCCCATGACCCAATCACAGCTGAAGACTTATATGATGAATTACTTGAAGAATCAGGGGACATGGAAGTTATCTCAGCTGAAGAATTTGAGTTTTGAAGAAGTTAAAGAGGAATTTGATAAGTTGGTGAAACAGGTTGAATCTTTTGCACCAATAAACTTTGAAGCCACTAAAGCTAGTTTGAAAAGATTTGGTGAAGAGCTTCAGACAAAGACTTCAAAAAGACTGAAGAGTGATGAAGCAAAGGATGATGAGCCAACCAAGAAATCTAGAAAGAGGATAAAACAGATGGCAAGGAAAGGGTTGCATACAGACCTTGATAAGGATGATTCTGAAGGTTCAGATGAAGTTAGTGAACAAGATGATTCTGTCTCAGGTACTAAAATTCCAATTAATCCTATTCCTGTAGCTATGAAGTCACCTAGTATAGCTACCTATAAGATCATCAAGCAAGGAGAAAAAGGATTGTACCAAATAGTTAGGGAAGATGGAACTGATGTAGTGTACATTAATTTTGGTGCTATGCTAAAGGATATATGTAAAGATGATCTTATTGAGTTATATAGGATTGTCGTTAATAGATATGGGATGGATGGACCAGAGGATGAGCTAGAGAAGGTATTTTGGAAGTATTTAAAGAGTATGTCTGAAGAACCTCTTAGTACAGATCCTATTTGAAGTTTGTTAAGTCAGCAAAGGATCATAAGTTGGAGATATTATGATACCTGTAGAGTACACTGTTTGAACTTAGAGTCAATGGATATATATATGTTAATTGAAAGAACATATCTATTATCTGCTGAGATATGCAAAGCCATGCTAGATAAGAAACTTCAAGGAGGAAAGCCAGATGAGGATTGCTATAAAATGTTGAAAATGATGGAAAAGCAAGCTGGTATTAGGAAGTAGTGAAGGTTGAAGAGTTAGAAGTCTAGGATAGAAAAATATGGAGGGATAACATTGGTGGAGTCGGATGCTATGCACTAACCAAAAATGTTATCAGATCACCATGTCTAACCGACTAAAGGATCTGGATAGGTCCAGGAGCAAATGGCTCTTGGTAAAGACTTCTCAAATCCGTTCTATGGTTGACAACTTGCAAATAAGTTGTATGGTTTTCAACTCACCATTTCTGTTTAAGTGAAGAGTTGGCTAGCCCACAAGTTTATGGTTTGTGGTAAAGGCTGTGGAAAAACCATAACTAGTCCATAAGATTATGGCTTATGGTAAACACAAATTATAAATCCATATTAGATGGTTGACACTTTACCAAAAAGTAGATGGTATTTCAACTCACCAAGTTTCATGTACAAAGAGTTGACATGGTTATCAATCCACCATGGAATTTACCTTTTCTAGGTGCCAAAGGATTGACTAGCCCTGAGCAAACGGCTACAGTAAAGCATATAATCCGTTTATGGCTGTTAATGGGTTTGCCAAAAACCATATGTATTCAACTCACCAATGTTTAATGTACTGAGAGTAGAAGTGGTTTTCAGTTAACATGGAATGCACCTTTATGGTGGCCAATGGACCTGACTACTCCAAAGTGAATGGCTAACTGGTAAAGAGACATCAAATCCATTTAACAAATTTTCAATGATTCACCTCTCACAAGAGTTAACACACCTGGAAGTGATGAGAATAGACTGAAACTGTAACACCCCCAAAATTCAAGACAACGCAGCGGAATGGTAACATTGGGGTGCTACTTCAGGGCACAAAACACAAGTCACGGAAAACGACCTTAAAAATGGAGTTTATATACAAGTCATATTCTATTTATAAAAGATCAGTAGTTGCAACAGTTTCATTTTAATGTATTAGGAAAACATTGTCATAAACGTTTGTCGAAATAAACAATGGTATAAAAGTTATTAAGCTTCAAAAATATATATACGCGCGACTCGAATGCTCCTAATGCTCAACTAGCAAGATAATAACCTGGGAAAATACATGCAAAACGTCAACAATAATGTTGGTGAATTCATAGGTTTAAGTAAAAACAGTATTGAAATAAATCAAGTAATATTCCAGTAAGAAAAGTGGTGTACAGCATTTCAAAGTATTATTTCTAAAATCCAAGTAGTGGTTCAGTAAATCAGGTAGTATTTAAAAGTGAATCACAAGACTTAAGTAATGGTAGACTAAGTACGTATTCCGAAGTCCAAAACAAGTAATGTAGACAAGAGAAACAAATTCATCAAGTCTAAGTATATATATTATTACACTAAGCTCATGACACCGAAACCTTAACGTCTGCCCTTAAGTATATAGAATGCATGCCAAAACATTCTAGAATTTTCAACATGTTAAATGCACCACGATCAACTTGTGACCCAACAGTAAGGTGGGGATTGTCAGTCCCGATAGATCTACCCACAACATTCGCGCTTACTACATTAGTAATTAAACGGTTCAACTACACTAGCAACTGACGGTTCAGGATAAACAGGGGACTTAAATGGCAGAGAAGATACTTAGGCAATAATATCAGGCATAGCATACAGTTTGAAACAACACTTGTGTCCGAAGGTAAAAAAAAACATGCATAGCAAATCAAGCTTTAGTAAGTTCATAAGTAATCAACCATGTATTAAAAATTCAGGTAGTAAGCAAGTAAAAGCTTTAGTAAAAATAGTCATTTAACGCTTAAGTAGTAGAAATCAATTTGGTAAAATGAGCATGTATTCTCACCCCGAAAACAGTTTATGAAAACCATTAAAAGAGAAAAGGTGGGGCTATGAACTCACCTTGATTGAAGACCACAATCAATAATCAATCAATCACGAAGCGTCACCGATAACGAACTCGACCGCGACCTATAATTATGTCACTCGGTTACTATATAATAAAGTACGACGAATGATGCGTACATCGCAACGATATAAATAGTATAAGATACACATGTGATGAGAAATCCCTTTGCGCCTTAGATCCAGCGGAATACCACTTGGGGTGCTACTTCACGAGTTCTTAACGCACAAGTTCAATAAACGACTTCAAAAGAGATGTTAATAAAAATGCACATGCGATTAAAAAATATCAGAGTAAAATCATAGTCCTAATAATTTATAATTTAACAGACCTACAAGTGTTTCAAATCGTGATCATTAGTTATTTAAAGAAAATAATTATCGAATGTGAAGAAAAACCAGTCTTTTAAAGTTTTGATTTCCACGCGTATCGAATTGCTCCCATGCTCAGTAGCATATAATACTGAGACTATACATGCAAAAAAAAGTCAACAGTAATGTTGGTGAATTCATAGGTTAAGTTAAAAAGCAGTATTGAAAAAAATAGTAACATTCCAATAAGAAAGTGGCGTACACATTTCTAAAGTATTATTTCTGAAAGCCAAGTAGTGTTCCGTAAAATAAAGTAGTATTTAGAAGTGGACCACAAGGGACTTAAGTAGTGGTGGACATAAGTACGTATTCCGAAGTCAAAAACAAGTATGTAGACAAGAGAAACAAATTCACCAAGTCTACATGAAAAACATATATTATTGTCCTAAGCTCATGACACCGAACCTTAACGTACTTCAATCAATAGATGGAATGCCCACAAAAGTAGAGTTCTGCCAAACATCCTAGAAAGTAATACCTCAAATGTTCAATGCACCATAAGTCAAACTCGTGACCCCAAAGAAAGGTGGGATTGTCGTCCGATAGATCTATCTACAACACTCGCGCTCACTACACTAGCAATCTGCACGGTTCATGCTAAACAGGGACTTAAGAGGCAGAGAGGTACTTAGGCAATATATGAGCATTAAATATCAGCATAGGTATACAGTTTGAAAACACCCTTGTGTCCGAAGGTAAAAAAAAACATGGATAGCAATCAATCTTTAGGTTAAGTTCATAAGTTAATCAACATGTATTAAAATTTCAGGTGTAAGCAAGGGGGGGTGGGGTGGGGGGGAGTTGGTGTGGCTGGTGGGGGGGGTGGGGGGGGGTGGGGGGGGTGTAAAGCTTTAGTTAAAAATAGTTATTTAACCTTAGGTAGTAGAAACAATTTGGTAATGAGCTTGTATTCTCACCCCGAAAAACAGTTATGAAACCATTAAAGATAAAAGTGGGCTATGAAATTACGAGGGAGTATTTTTTATGAAGACCAGAAGTAGATGAATCATCGGACGAGTGAGAAGCGTCTAAGCACAACCTATAAGACGTGATGCGGCTTAGAATGATAAAGAAGATCGATACGTAAAAGTAAATCGAATGATCACGAGATATGTTTCCGAGATATGCATGGCATTGCATTATAACTTAACCGAAGTATTTTTATCCCCAAATTAGTATACAACCTGCACTTATACTACATTAAGTGTCTACTAAGTCTCGCTTAGCGATTCTTATCTTATTACTATGTGGCCGCACTTTTATTTGTCAAGAAAAGGCGTAAAACTATGTTGCTGAATTTTAGTCAACTTTACAAGACCATATCTATTAACCTATAAAAGATACAAAGATGGGGCTTTCACCCCTGGAAAGATACTTAAGTCTAGTTTCCAGAACATTAGGCCTTTTAATCAAACCATTTACCAATCCACGGGAAATGAGTTTTTACTAATCATAACTCAAAACAGAAAGTTCGCTGAATTTCTAACACTTACGGTTTTGGCATAAAATCCTATTCTATAATGCATCAAGTTGATCCAAAGAGAGATGAAAGCTTATGATTCTAGTGTTTAACCATGTTTTAAAAACCCAACACTTTAGTGCAAAAATCTGGAGTTAAATCCCTTTTTTCAAACAGTAGTTCAGAACTGACTAGTTTCTGTAAATCGGCCATATCTCCTTAGGTCGTTTTTGAAACACTAGACTATAACCGTTTTTCGAAAATTTTTAAGAGTCCTTCACCATTGTCCGATATCCGTGCGCTTGCTCCCAAGTAACTTATATGCTCCCTTTTACATCTTCATTGTTATTATATTAATAATTAGTATATAATACTTGATTATGATTTTGCTCTCCTACGTCTATCTTATGACGTATACTCTTTGGCTTATATCGTCGTGTTATATTTGCCACCCCGATTATCGCTTACTTCCTGTTTTCTTATTTTCTCCCTCGAACGTTAATGAGAGTACTATATTAGGATACCCGTACATATGTAAGCTATTATATTTTTAAATTCTTAATTTTATCTTCGGATATACCGCTCAATCCATATATAAAAGGGTATTCATTTAAGTGTTGCTATTTTCGGTCGCTTTTCCTACTTTCGGAATTTTTAGGTAAGTTGAAAATGATGTTGAAATAATTTTTTTTTACTGGAGCCTGTAACCATAGTACATAGTTGGGTAGGTCAACATACAAGGTGTATGTGGGCTTTGGATAGAGTCGTAACCATTCCGAATGAATGAGTTACGACTAAAACGGCTAAACTAATCATAAATTGTGCCCAGATTTTCAAAATCCCCATTCTCCAATTAAAACCTGTAGGATTTAGATAAACTTAAAATTGGGCTTTCGTTTTGGGTCAAACAGAGTTATAAAATGGGAATTATGCTAAAAACGATATAACAAGAAAACGTTTTAAATAATCAGATTTGGCACATGATGATAAAATGATAACTTCACTTAGGATCTTAACACTTTGAGTATTTATCTTGTAATCTCAGTTAAACTGAGTTAACATCTTGTTTAGGCGAAAAACTGTTTTCATTTTTACTATTACGAGTTTTGAAATATAGGTTCCATTAAGGTAGATTGTAAAGGCAGTAGGTTTTGTACTGATAATTACTACATATGAGTATAGGTCTATGGTAAGTTCTTAATAGTTCTTTTTCTTTGATATTTTATGAGCGATGCGGTGATCTCCGAATCATTAACGTGACTTTATTTTATTTCCTTTTTAATAATACTGACATTCGGTGTACTTTGTCAATTCCACTAGTTATTTTATTGTTCGACTCCGAGTTTTAAATCGCGTATGTTGTGTTTGTAATTCATTGTTTTGAAATCTTCCAATTGATGCGAGTGCGGCTTTATCTTGTCACCTCAGATCGTGTCGTCTTTTGGCACATACCTTTGGAACGCGATTGACTAACGTCTCATTACTCTTTTTGTTACTTCTTATGATTTTGAAGAATCATGCCGTCAAGTAGACACTCCCTTTAACTTATTGTAACACTGTTTTGATATTGTGTTTTTGTGTCGGTCATGCTTAAGTAGGATGATTTATAATCGTCTTATTGAAATAAATTAGGACGCTTCTTTATTTGAATAAGAAAATTATAAACCGCCGAACCATAAGTTTATAAATTATTACTTACAAGGATTGGGACGCCTCTTTTTGTAAGTGACAAATTATAAATCAGTGGGCTTATGTGTATCCGACATAGCGTGCGTACGAATCATCCTTTGGGGTATGAACTTCTTTCGACTCGTCATTTCTGATATGGATTTTTTTTCCGACTATGAATCAACCGTCACAAACCCTATGAAGAGATAAAAAAAAGGTTCGGAATAGAGCACGGACGGCGCTCTTAAGGTGGGAGAATGTAGCATCTCGTATTTTACAGTCAACATTTTAACCGAGCTCTAAATTCCGCATTTAATTTTTAAGGAAATTATTATTTTGTTTTTAGCCGTTTCAACGAAAAATCGTCGTTTTAGCTATTTTCGAGTCGTGATTTAGATATTTATCCGCTTTAGCGTTTGAGAAATCGACAACTCCATAATTTAGCCATGAGAGCTTATTTTATTTTATTTTTATTAATTTTCATCTTTTATTCGAGTTTGGCCGAAACCACGTCAAAATAGTATTTTTACAATTTTTAATTATTATACTAACGTGTTTAAAACAATATTATGGAATAAAATATTTAGAAAAATAAAAATAAAATATTTAATTTATAAACATACATATAAAAACAAGCACCACTTTAATCGTTTTAATCATAGAAACTAAACAAAACACCCTCTTATCATATTTTTACTCCTACTAAACTCAAAAACAAACACTCCTTTAATTTTATAAAAGATGGGAAGTAATTAAATATATTAATCAATAAATATATATAGCCTTATATCAAATTTTTTTTCCAAATCAAATACACACACAAACACAGTTAATAAATTTTGGGTCTCTCCCTCCCTTCCTCATCTTTGTTCGACACAAACTACCATCACCATCTTCAATCATCCAACAAATCACTCCCTTTTATCCTAAATCAACTATAAACTAAACCATGATCATTCTTTTCTAGTTAAAATTCACCATACATAGTTTAAGAAGATATTGATTTTATCAAACTTTTAATCTTTGAGTGTTTGATCTAATTAAAAGCAATAGGATCATCAAGGGTTAGATATTGATGGTGTAAACAAGTTTTGATGCAACGAAATCGAGTTTCGGATATTGTTTTGGGGTTGTGTGGTTTTCGGCCAAAGTCATGAAACCATAAGGGTTTATGGTTTTGATCTTTTAGCTATTCCATTGTGTTTGTAAGCCTCTTGTTTTCTTTTTATGTTAATTTATTTTTTGTTGGGTGCATGTGTTTGATTTTGATTTTTATAAGCATGCATGTTCTTATTATGGTTGATCTTGGTTTGATTATGAACATCATGTATTGATGATTGGGATATGTTTATAAGATGTGTATTGGCATTGCTTTTGATTAATTAGTGATTTGGATGAGTTTTGGATTGAATTAGAGGTAGAATTAAGAGGCTGTTTTCAAATCAGTAGCAAAACGTGGCTTTTCCCAATAATTTTTGGCCTAGAGCCTATGAATAAATTACATGGTTGGATAGATATAGTTATTAGGTTCATGTGGCTAATTGGATGGTTTATCAACTCCTCCGGATGAGGGAGTTATGGCCGTTTTACGATTGCTAGTCAAATCTGGAACATCGTTTGGAAAACGAGTTAAACTCCAAGTTAATGCTCTAAAATATAGGATAGGAAAACTAATCTCAGTAGTATACATCTTAATCTAACTTCTCTAAGTGGATTCACTTTAATAGCTACTACGGTTCGGAAAATACAACAAAATTAGTGTTTGGTAGGAAAATTTGGGACTGCTGCAGACCAACAGTATAAACGGGTTAATTGCAGCAAACTTTTGACCTAAGAAGGTCTGGATTATTTGATGGGGTTGTAGAAATAAGTTCAAGGTACATGTGTCGAATTGGATAGAGCCATATCTCCTCCGGATGAGTGAGATATGACCGATTTACGGAAACTAGTCAGTTCTGAACTACTGTTTGAAAAAGGGATTTAACTCCAGATTTTTGCACTAAAGTGCTGGGTTTTTAAAACATGGTTAAACACTAGACATCATAAGCTTTCATCTCTCTTTGGATTCAACTTGATTGCTATTATAGAATAGGATTTATGGCCAAAACCGTAAGTGTTAGGAATTCAGCGAACTTTCTGTTTTGAGTTATGATTAGTAAAAACTCATTTCCCATAGATTGGTAAATGGTTTGATTAAAAGGCCTAATATTCTGGAAACTAGACTTAAGTATCTTTCCAGGGGTGAAAGCCCCATCTTTGTATCTTTTATAGGTTAAGAGATATGGTCTTGTAAAGTTGACTAAAATTCAGCAACATAGTTTTACGTCTTTTCTTGATCAATAAAAGTGCGGCCACATAGTAGTAAGATAAGAATCGCTAAGCGAGACTTAGTAGACACTTAATGTAGTATAAGTGCAGGTTGTATACTAATTTGGGGATAAAAATACTTCGGTTAAGTTATAATGCAATGCCATGCATATCTCGGAAACATATCTCGTGATCATTTGATTTACTTTTTTGTATCGATCTTCTTTATCATTCTAAGCCGCATCACGTCTTATAGGTTGTACTTAGACGCTTCTCACTCGTCCGATGATTCATCTACTTCTGGTCTTCATAACTCCTCGGTGAGTTCATAGCCCCACCTTTTCATTTTAATGATTTTCTTAAACTATTTTTGGGGTGAGAATACATGCTTGTTTTACCAAATTGATTTCTACTACTTAAGCGTTAAATGACTATTTTTACTAAAGCTTTTACTTGCTTACTACCTGAATTTTTAATACATGGTTGATTACTTATGAACTTACTAAAGCTTGATTTGCTATGCATATTTTTACCTATTGGACACAAGTGTTGTTTCAAACTGTTAGTAGCCTGATATTATTGCCTAAGTACCTTCTCTGCCACTTAAGTCCCCTGTTTATCATGAACCGTCAGTTGCTAGTGTAGTGAGCACGAGTGTTGTGGATAGATCTATCGGGACTGACAATCCCCACCTTTCTTTGGGGTCACGAGTTGACTTATGGTGCATTGAACATTTGAGGTATTACTTTCTAGGATGTTTGACAGAACATCCTATGTTTTGGGGCATTCCATCTATTGATGAAAGTACGTGAAGGTTTCGGTGTCATGAGCTTAGTGCAATAATATATACTTAGACTTGGTGAATTTGTTTCTTTGTTACCTACTTGTTTTAGACTTCTGATACGTACTTAGTCCACCACTTATTAAGTCTTGTGGTCCATTCTAAATACTACTTTATTAATGAACACTACTAGGGATTTCAGAAATAATACTTTGAAATGTTGTACGCCACTTTTCTTACTGGAATATTACTTGATTTTTTTCAATACTGCTTTTACTTAAACCTATGAATTCACCAACATTATTGTTGACGTTTTTGCATGTATTTTCTCAAGTATTATATTGCTAGCAGAGCATGGGAGCATTCGAGACGCGTGGATATCAAAACTTTAAAGGCTTGGTTTTTCTTCACATTCGATAATTATTTTTCTTTAAATATACAAATGAGTCACGTTTGAACTCTTGTAGTCTTGTTAAATTATAAATTATTGGGACCTGATTTTACTCCGATATTTTAATCGAATGTGCATTTTTTTAAACATCTCTTTTGAAGTCGTTTTTTGTAACTTGTGCGTATGAACTGTGAAGTAGCACCCCAAGTGGCATTCCGCTGCGTTGTGATTTTATGGGGCAATCTGTAACACCCCCATAAAATCACAACACAGCGGAATACCACTTTGGGGTGCTACTTCATTACGTATAAGTACAAGTCACAGTATACGACCTCAAAAGAGACGTTTGATAAAATGTCACATTCGACCCGAGCCCGGGTCCTAGTCAAATATCCCAAACGTCACTTAATGTGTCGGGGTATATAAGTAACTTTTCCACCAAGGAAAAGGTGTTGATTTCATAATAAACATTTCACTTTTCTATATTCTCTCTCAACTCTCTCTCTCTCTAGAAATCAACTCTCTATCTCTTTTCTTGATCGATTCGTGGTTGTTATATGAAGTGGAAGTGTTAATCGAGATCCAACAGTAACCCACTATGACTTGTATTCAAACTATTTATCATAAACCTATGAATTTCACTCAACCATTGTGTTGACCTTTTTAGCATGTTTATCTTAGGAAATTGAGCAACTTATGGCACGAAGTAGCACGGACTTGAAGATGGCTAAACTGTTATCATTCAAACTTTATGTTTCTAGATTTTAGGACCTCTCTTTTTGTAAAACTCTGATGAATAAATGAATGATAACTAAATTTTCCAAAAACGTCTGTTTATGATTCGTTTTCTATGATTATGTCTGTTGTACTATAAAGTAATACCCCAGATTTGCTTCCGCTGCTATATTTCTCAAAATGGGTGTGTTAAAAGAACAATATCACGAATTTTCAACAAAAGTTTGATGAAACGTTTAGTGAGGCATGGGACCATTTCAAAGATCTCCTTTGTAAATTCCCACATCACGGTTTTTCAGAATTGCACCAAATCGACACATTTTACAATGCGTTAACACAATCCGATCAAGATTCGCTAAATGCCGCCGCCGGTGGTAATCTTTTGAACCGTACACCTTGAAATACTTTGATAATTATTGAGAATTAGTCGAAAGTACGTACTTCACAAAATAAATCGATTGTTTCAAAAGTGAGTACTACTACTTCTTGTTCACCCCCTTCTCCGGATATTACCGCTCTCACCAACATCGTTAAGGAATTAGTGCTTATGAACAAGGCTAATCAACAAGCTTCCGTGAAAACCGTAGAAGAGACTTGTGTGACTTGTGGTGGACCGCATCTATACTATGAGTGTCTTGCTACCGATAACAACACTTTTAATGCTTCTGCAGCCACGGGAACCTACAATGAAGGAGGTAACGGATATCGTCCTTAAGAAGACCCGAATTATCGTGCTAGCAACCAAATGGGACCACCTGGTTTTCCTCCTCCAAAAGTGTAAAACAATCAAAACTACAATCGATACAATCAAAATCAAGGAAATTATCAAGCTCCGAACAATCAAGGAAGAGGGCAAAACTTCAATCAAGGAAACAACAATTATCAAGCTCCGAATTTTCAAGCTCCGAATTTTCAAGCTTAAGTTGGACCTTCGAATGAGTTAACGAACTACATGAAAAGTAATGAAGCTACTTTGAGAGCCATACAAACTCAAATGACTAATATGAAGACGGAATTGCGGAATGAATTCAAATCTTCTCTTGATACGAGAACCAATAAGATAGAAAATCAAAACAATTAAATAATGAACATGTTAACTAATCTTACTATGCAAAAGCAAAATCCCTCGGGTTCAGGATCACTTCCTAGTAATACCGTAGCTAACCCGAGAGGTGACGTAAAAGCTATCACTACTCGAAGTAGTGTTTCTTATGATGGACCTACGACCTACTCCTTCTCCTCTCCCAAAGGAAGTGGAACGTGAAACCAAGGCAACAAAGGAAAAGGTGCAAACTATAAATTTAGGAAGTACCACACACGTCCAACCTCTGGTTGTCCAAGTTCCTATTTCGGAGCTCAAAGTTGCTTCGAAGCCTAATCCTAAACCGTTAATACCTTATCCTTCGAGGCTTGATGACCAAAAGCTCTGTGAAAAAGCTAATAATCAAATGTTGAAATTCCTTCAAATATTTCAAAGATTACGCTTAGATATTAGCTTCGCGGATGCTCTTCTTCATATGCCGAAGTTTGCTTCTACGTTTAAGAGTCTTCTAAGTAATAAGGAAAAATTATTTGAATTCGTAAGTACTCTGTTAAATGAGAATTGTTCGGCGGTGCTCCTAAAAAAGTTGCCCAAAAAACTTGGAGACCCCGGTAAGTTTTTAATCCCGTGTGATTTTCCGGAGCTAGATGGGTGCTTAGCCTTGGCCGATCTTAGTGCTAGCATTAACTTAATACCTCTTTCTGTATGGAAGAAGCTTTCGCTCCGGGAACTCACTCCGACTCGCATGACACTCAAACTTGCAAACCGATCGGTTGCTTATTCGGTTGGTGTTACCGAAGATGTTTTTGTAAAAGTAGGAAAGTTTTATTTTCCAGCCAACTTTGTTGTAGTTGATTACGATGTTTATCCTCGGGTTCCTCTCATCCTCAGGAGACCTTCTTAAGGACGGCACGAGCTTTAATCGATGTATACGGTGAAGAGTTAACTCTTCGAGTCAATGATGAGGCCATTATGTTTAAAGTCGGCCACACTTCGAGATACTCCCGTAAATATTATGATGAAACGGTTAATCAAGTCAATGTCATAGACGTTGCTTGTAAGGAGTATGCTCAAGAAGTCCTCGGATTTTTGGATAGTTCGACAAATGGCAATCCCACTCCTTCGGATCCTATCATTGCTTCTTCTTCCCCCTCGTTCACTCCTTTTGAAGGAGGAGATTTCATTTTGGATGATATAGAGACTTTTCTATGTACCCTGGATGAGCTTTCTAATTTAGATGATGATTACTACGACACGGAGGGAGATATTCTTTACCTTGAGAAATTGTTGAATGAAGACCCTTCTTCGAATCTCCCTCCGATGAAGAATGACGAACTTAAGCAAGTTGATGTTACTATGACAAAGCCTTCGATCAAAGAACCACCGGAACTCGAGCTTAAGGATTTACCGTCTCATCTTGAATATGCATATTTAGAAGGAACCGATAAATTACCCGTCATAATTTCTAAAGAGTTAAAAAAATGAAGAAAAAATTGCCCTATTAAAGGTTCTTAAGTCACACAAACAGGCCATCGCATTGAAAATCTCTGACATTAAGGGCATAGACCCTTGTTTTTGTGCTCACAAGATCTTAATGGAGGATGATTTCAAACTGGCGGTTCAACATCAAAGAAGGGTGAATCCAAAAATTCATGAGGTTATCAAAAAGGAAGTTATCAAACTCCTTGATGCCGGATTGATTTACCCTATCTCCGATAGTCCGTGGGTGAGTCCCGTTCATTGTGTGCCTAAAAAGGGTGGCTGACCATAGTTGAAAACGAAGATAATGAGTTGATTCCTACTAGGTTAGTTACGAGATGGCGCGTTTGTATTGACTACCGTAAGCTTAATGATGTTACCCGTAAAGACCATTTTTCGTTGCTTTTTATGGACCAAATGCTTGAACGTTTAGCGGGAAATGAATACTATTGTTTTCTAGATAGTTTCTCAGGATATTTTCATATTCCTATAGACCCACAAGACCAGGAAAAGGCCAACTTCACTTGCCCTTATAGGACGTTTGCCTACCGACATATGCCTTTCGGTTTATGTAATGCTCCGGACACGTTCTAAAGGTGCATGATGGCTATTTTTCACGACATGATCGAGGAAACAATGGAGGTCTTTATGGACAATTTGTTGGTCTTCGGGGATTCTTTCTCATCCTGCCTCTCCTATTTAAAAAAAATGTTAAAACGGTGCGAAGACACCAACTTAGTTCTAAATTGGGAGAAGTGCTATTTCATGATTAAAGAGGGCATTATCCTCGGCCACAAAATTTCTAAATCTGGGATTGAGGTCGACAGAGCTAAAGTTGATGTTATAGCTAAACTCCCTCATCTGACTTTCGTCAAAGGTGTCCAAAGTTTTTTAGGTCACGCCGGGTCTTATCGTTGATTTATTCAAGATTTTTCTAAAATCGTCCGGCCGATGACCCATATTCTAGAAAAAGAAACCCCGTTTATTTTCTCGAAAGAATGTATTAAATCGTTTAATATACTTAATAAGAAGTTAACCGAAGCCCCGATTTTAGTTGCCCCCAATTGGGACCTACCATTTGAAATTATATGTGACGCTAGTGATTATGTGGTAGGTACAGTCTTGGGGAAACGTAAGACCAAACATTTTCAGCCTATACACTATGCTAGTAAGACCATGACGGATGCTCAAGCACATTACTCTACTACGAAAAAAGAATTATTAGCCGTGGTGTATGCTTTCGAGAAATTCCGGCCTTGCTTAGTCTTATCAAAGACCAAAGTGTATACGAACCACTCAGCTCTCAAGTATCTTCTTGCTAAACAAGATGCTAAGCCAAGATTGCTCTGGTGGATTCTCCTACTCCAAGAATTTGATGTTATTATTCGTGATAAAAAAGGAGCAAAGAATCTCGCGGCCGACCATTTATGTAGATTAGAAAATCCTCATCAATGTGATCTTGAGAAAAAGGAAATTAATGAAACATTTCCTCTCGAGACCCTCGGAATGATATCTTTTCATGGTGATTCTAGTACCTCATGGTTTGCCGACATTCCAAATTACCATGCGGGGAATTTTATAGTGAAAGGGATGTCATCCCAATAAAAGAAAAAATTATTTAAGGATGTTAAGCATTATTTTTTGGATGACCCCTACTTGTTTGGGATTTGTGCAGATCAAGTGATTAGACGTTGTGGTTACGGCCAAGAAGCCGTTGATATCTTTACGGCTTGCCATAATGGACCCACCGGAGGACATCATGATGCGAACTACACCACTAAGAAAGTCATTGTTTCAGGTTTCTATTGGCCGACGATTTACCATGATGCCCATGACATGGTGAAGTCATGTGACTCATGTAAACGTCAAGGCAAAATCTCGCAAAAGGATGAAATGCCTTAAAATGAGATTCAAGTATGCGAGATCTTTAACGTATGGGGCATCGATTTTATAGGTCCATTCTGTTAGGAATCGATCAAGCCCATCTAGGATATGTTTTATAGATAATATAAATATGCAGTGGAATATAAAGAACAGTATATTATCAAACAAAGTTTTTATTCTCATACGTTTCCACTTTGCCCCAATTCTATACCTTGGAGCTACTAACTATCTAGTTATTAATCTAACTATTAACTAAACGTGTACATACACACACACATTTTTCTAGACTCTCATTGGGAAAGTTCTATGTTTTTTGGATACACTATACCAGACACCTAATACCCTTTATATATAGGGTTTACAAGAAAACCTAGAGTATTAAGAAAGCTATCTTTGATATTCTTTGACTTTTCGATGCATATCTTCATGGAAATCTTCCAGCTTTTAATTGATATTCTTTGACTTTTCAATGCATATCTTTATGGAAATCTTCCAGCTTTTAATTCTTCTATATGTAGAATACTAAAGTGTCATATTAAGCCCTTCTGTTTCATTCGTCTTCATATAAGCACATGTAGTTTTGTAATCATCAAATCAATAAACGCAACACGTTCCCGTCTTCTCGAGGGAACAGGTTTATTCTTGTGGCCGTTGACTACTTGTCTAAATGGGTTGAAGCGAAAGCGCTCCCCACTAATGATGCCCGAGTTGTCATAAAAATTTTAAAATCTCTCTTCGCCCGATTTGGAACTCCTCGTGCTATAATTAGTGATCGCGGTACTCACTTTTACAATGACCAATTCGTAAAGGTCATGCTTAAGTATGTAGTTACCCACCATCTTTCTACCGCGTATCATCCACAAACGAGTGGACAAGTGGAGGTTTCAAATCGTGGTTTGAAACATATCTTAGAAAGGACCATAGACGAAAATCGCACTTCATGGTCCGATAAGTTAGATGATGCTTTATGGGCCTTCCGTACCGCTTTTAAAACACCCATCGGGTGCACTCCTTATAAGCTTGTGTACAGAAAGGCTTGTCATCTTTCTATCGAACTTGAACACAAGGCCTATTGGGCCTTAAAGCATTGTAATTTTGATCTCAAGACCGTGGGTGATCACCAAAAAGTTCAAATGAATGAATTAAATGAACTCCGGGATCAAGCCTACAAGAACTCTTTAATCTACAAAGAGAAAACGATGAAGATTCATGATTCCAAAATTAAGAACCGCGTTTTCAACGTTGGTGATCGAGTTCTTCTATTCAATTCTTGATTAAATATTTTCTTGGGCAAGCTCAAAACCCGTTGGACTGGACCGTTCACCGTTACTCAAGTTTTCCTTTATGGAACCGTCGAGTTGTCTCAAACCGACGGACCAAACTTCAAGGTGAATGGTCATAGACATAAACACTATTTTAGAGGGGACATACCACCTATGGTTGTCCTGGATCTCTAAACTTTCCCCATGGACCACTAAATTCGGGGTCGAGTCAGGCTCGTGACTCGGTTAACAAAAATAAGCGTTTCGTGGGTGGAAACCCATGCTTATCCCTAGTAGTAGTATATTAGTATAATAGTTATGAATAAGTATGACGTGAGGAGGCTTGTCTCTTCCTTTCTCGTGTTTCGTGGCTTATGTTTTATGTCTAGGATTGCCCCACATTTTGAAGACTCTCGTGCTCGTGGTTTTGTCCATCGTTCACTCGATCTTCTATCCTTTGCAAGCTTATATATGGGAATCTGATATCCTAGATCTTATTGATTAATGTTTATCTATTAGCATAATTAATAAACGGCTTTAGATTTACGTTGAGACACTTTTAAATATTGAAGACAATGTTTAGTTCTAGTATAGGAGGATCTTTTGATTTGATCTTACTTCCATTTTCCTTGTCTTCACGTAACCCTGTTTTGCCACCAAAAATATGTGATTTTATACCAAAATTAAAAAATTTTCAAAAATAAAATGAGTGTTTTGACATGAATTTTTGTCTTTTTGAGAATAAATTTTGACTTGATCGAGCATGTTGCGCTCTAGCTTGCCCCTTAACCTATATAAGTTTAAGCTTTTGCTAGTATTTTATACAAGAAGCTTTAAAACGCGAATTCTAGCTTAAAAGAGCCAAGAGTTTGCAAGCTTCCATAATAGACTTTAAATATGCAAAGCTTGTTTTTATTAGATTAAGCGTTCACGGATCTTTTTATTAAAGATTTTAAATTTGAGAAAAACGAAAAATGATAGGGTTGAATATAAGTTAGATACTAAACATGGAATAATTGGATCTCTTTATAGCTTATAGAGGTTAATGGTGGCTTTCTACTCCCACGAGCTTAATAAACGTTATATAATTGTTAATAAATAAAGTTACTTTGGTTTTTGCGATTCTTAGTTTAAATCATTTCGTAGAGATTCCTTCTGGTGAAATTAAGGTACACATTGAGGTTTTGTCAGTGTTGTGGGGAAATAGGCTACCAATTCTTAACGGCTCGCTACCGTTGTCTAGGTAGTTAAAAGACCACAGGACTTGAAATTTGGCTAATAATAATAATAATAATAATAATAATAATAATGTAATAAACCAAAGCCGAAATAAGACTTCTGGTTCATGGTCGGCTCGCATACCAATGTGACAGTCATTTAAAGGGTGGAGGTAATAATAATAATAAGAACTGTGGGCTGATAAAAGTTTACTGTCTCTGGTCGCCGATGTGGCAGTCTTCAAAAGAAGGCCCATAGTAAGAATAATAAATCCGAGACTGATAAAAGTTTACTGGATCATGGTTGGCTCGCATACCGATGTGAGTGTTTTCAAAAAGGTCAAGGATCATCTAGTCGAAATAAGGCTCCTGGACCGTGGTCGGCTCGCATACCGATGTGGCAGTTGTTTAAAGGACCAGGAGGTTTAATAATGGTGCTATAATAATAATAATAATAAAGCCAAATTTTGACTCCGGGGTTATCTAAATAAAGCATCCGTCTCTGGACTCGTAGTTGAGTTGTTTCGGATGATATAAAAGGATAACCCCTAAATCATGCGAAATTAGAACCTTAATGTGGACTTTATTCTCACCATATCGTCTCTTTAGGAAAGGATTTCAAACTAATTATGGTCTAAACCGGGTTTACTTTATATAAATAAAGCCATAATTATTTGTCACCAATAATAAGAATAAAACTCTTAGAAGATTTAGGAATAAGGGAGCGGAAAGTAGCTATGCAGACATAATTAGCATCTATGAGTAGTGTTAGCATCTTAACTTGTATTTAATAATAATTTTGTTTTTAAGCTTGGTTTGGGCGGGTGAAAAATCGAGGACGATGAATTTATCCTTTTAGTATTTCTTGTTCCGTGATCTTTAAAGTTATGATGTTATAAAAAAATGATGATAACAATAAATGTAAGCATGTTTATAAAAATGGCAAAATGGGGCGTTTTAAACTAGTGATTTCTTAATCCCCTTAGATGAACACTTTGCTACTTTTCAAGGTAATTAGTCTAAGAGGGTTGAAATTTTTAGTTTTCTATGTGACATTGTGTTTAGTAGGCTTGATCCCAAAGTTTATTTAATTCATTCATTTGAACTTTTCGGTGATCACCCGCGGTCTTGCGATCAAAACTGCAATGCTTTAAGGCCCAATAGGCCTTGTGTTCAAGTTTGATAGGACGATGACAAACCTTTCTGTACACAACCTTATAAGGAGTGAACCCGATAGGTGTTTTGAAAGCGGTACGGAAGACCCATAAAGCATCATCTAACTTATTAAACCATGAAGCACAATTTTCGCCTATGAATCTTTCCAAGATACGTTTCAAACCACGATTTGAAACTTCCACTTGTCCACTCGTTTGTGGATGATACGCGGTAGAAAGACGGTGGGTAACTCCATACTTAAGCATGACCTTTGCGAATTGGTCATTGCAAAAGTGAGTACCGCGATTACTACTTATAGCATGAGGGGTTCCAAATCAGGCGAAGAGAGATTTTAAAATTTTTACGGCAACTCGACCATCATTAGTGGGGAGCGATTTTGCTTCAACCCATTTAGAAAAGTAGTCAACGGCCACGAGAATGTACTTGTTCCCTCGAGAATTCAGGAACGGACCCATAAAATCGATGCCCTATACGTCAAAGATCTCGCATACTTGAATTGCATTTTAAGGCATTTCGTCCTTTTGCGAGATTTTGCCTTGACGTTGACATGAGTTACATGACTTTACCATGTCATGGGCATCGCGGTAAATCATTGGCCAATAGAAACCGGAATCAAAGACTTTCTTAGCGGTATAGTTCGCACCATGATGTCCCCCGGTGGGTCCATTATGGCAAGCTGAAAGGATATCAACGGCTTCTTGGCCGTAAACACAAAGTCTAATCACTGGATTCGCACAAATCCTAAACAAGTAGGGGTCTTCCCAAAAATAATGATTAGCATCCTTACAGAATTTTTTTCTTTTATTGGGACGACATCCCTTTCACTACAAAATTTCCCGCATGGTAATTTGTAATCCTTGGCTTTATTATTTTGGAGCCTTTCCACTTCCTTCCTTGCTATTGTGTCGGGCAGTGATCCGGCTTTTGATCTTGGCTTCATTCTTCACTCAAATGACTTCTATGCTTTGTCTCTTTCGTTCTTGTCGGTTTTTGACTGTTTTTGTTTCTTTTTGTCATTTTTATCCTTTCCTGCACATTAAACACAAAAGCACACATTTTTCTATTCTTTTGCATTTTCTTTGCTTGTATTTGGGCAAAATCCCCGGGTATTTAAATATGTACAATTAAGCAATTTCAATACCCCAAACTAAAGGTTTGCCGAGTTCCTCACACAATGTTATTCAAGTGTACACTTTGTAAACTAACAAGTTTCCAAAATGCCCTTGTTTTCACCTTTTATGAATCACCTTTTTAAAACAACTCAAGCTTTTCTCAACATTTAATCTCTTGAAAACACATTAATGGCAATCATTGCAACTTTGCAACTTTTAGGCTCATTGAAATAGGCTACTCCGATTAATAGAGCACAAAGAGGAAAATTCGTCATCTTGACTTTTCACTAGACTAACAAAGCTAATTAAACGAGATCATTGTCAATTAAAGCCAAATGGTTTAAGGCTCTTATACTTACAATTGTGAACTTTTCACTCCCAGGAATAAATTAATGATTAAGATGTGTGCACTCTTTTTAACTCAACCATAGATCAATTTATCTTCATAGTTGAAATTCATCTAAGCTTTACAAATAAGCCTTGTGAGCTCAAATGTTTATTAACATAGATAAAAACCTCGACTCAAAGATAAAAGAAATTCGGAAACAAACTTTTAAATTGATTGAAGAAATATGAAATTTTTATACCTTCTTTTATTTTCCATATTCTATTAATTATTATTATTCTTTTTGGCAATCGGAATGTTGATCTTAGTTCGAACCCCTACTTAGGCCTTTCTTCCCAAATAGGATATCGCCAACAACACACGGTGTTCTTAGTTCGAACCCCCACTCCGCTGCTAACGTTGGTGGGTTTATCGCCGGAAAACCCCTTTTCCTACAAAGCCTAGAATCCAAGTCCCTCTTTAGTTGCAATATCACCTAGGCCTCGCTCCTAGTGATGAAATGCCTACGAACCTTGATTCACGTACATAGTTTTAATCCTTAGTTGCGACCCATCCGGTCTTGCTCTCAACCTGGATACGCACGATAAAAACTAATATAGTTTTTTTTTTTTTTTGCCGAATGCTTATTGGCACGAGAAAAATAATGCTTTTGCATTAGAAATGCTTCATTGGCATTCTTTTTATAATTATATTTTTGATGAATGGAAAATTTTCACTTTAGGAAATCAACTTATAAATTTGAAACCAAAAATCTTACTTACATATTAAAATGAATTCTTTTTCAAAATGTAGACTTTTTTCTAAAGACATTGGTTTTGAACTTAGCTTAACTTAAAAGAGCACGTATGATTATGTATGTTAAGAGCTCAGTGGAAGTAAAAGACACAATCATTCATATAAGCTTTAGGTTTCCAATATAAACTTGATAAGTAAATACACTTTATATTTAACTACATCATTTCTGTTCTTAACTTTTTAAAATCCAAAGCATAGGATTCGTGAAAGCTTGGCCACACAAAGGTAGGTTATAGAACTAGCTTGGGCATTTTCACCCGGTCAAGTCAAAATTAACTCCTATTTTCACGACATGGACTACAAAAGTGGTGTTTTTTTTCCAAAACTAAGCTTTTTTGAGCTTTTTTCTTGTAAGCAAAAAATTTAAAATTTTCTCATTGTTTTCACAAAGGTTAATTCAAAAGATTCAAACAAGGGTGCGTGAAGTGCAAGTCAATATCGAAGATATCCTGCCCCAATACTTAATGAATACTTTGGATCCTCAAATGTTTTAAAAATAAGGGTCAAAAGGAATCTTTTAACAAAAATTCTAGAATGGTCATGCCAAATGAATAGATGTAAGTTCGATAATGACAAAGGATAAGGGATTTTTATTTATGATGAGAAGATTGGAGACCATCGATGGAATTGTGGAATTGCTTTGTCCTTCACAATTTTTGAACCATGAAGCTTCAAATCCGGAAACATAGGACAAAAATCACTAAACAACCAACAAGAGACGAAAAAGTACAAGCTTCTCTCTTTTTTAATTTTTAGCGCAAAAACATCTCTAAACGGCTTAGTTTTTGTTAAACGAGAGAGTACAAGCTAATACTAGCCCTCCGAATTTAATTTGTCCTTGGGGAAAGGACGCAAAGAAAATAGAAAGAAAATTAAAAGAAAATAAAAAGGATAAGAATGGGGTGCCTCCCGACGAAGCGGCATGTTTTATTATTAGAGTCCCCTTCGCTTGACTCTTTTCCCCAAACTAGGTCATTATGGTGGGTAATAGCAATGGTGAAGAAACTCCAAGAGGTGGAAACCTCCCCAAACTAGGACTGAAAGATATACCGTAGCATTTTTGACTCCGGGTTCAAAAAACTTTTTAGAAAAGATTTCAAGAGAGAAAATGTGACACCGTAAAAATGCTATGCGTAACATTAAAGAGAAAATAAAAAAAAAATAAAAAAAAAAATCCTTAAGGGTGGGTGGAGTGGGTCAAATACATCAAGAGTCAAAAGAGCTTTAGATGGAGCTAACTCTTTTGAACTCTTGTCCTTAAAAGCATCCTTTTCAAAATGAGAAATCCCCGGGTCAAATACCTTTCCCTGAATGTTCACAGGGAATATCATATCCACAAGGCTAAAATCCTCATAAAACACATAATCACTCCCGACATAAGAAGTAGTCTCAAAATGATTAAGTATTTCAATGTCGGGATGAAAAACTTGTAACTCTTGTTTAGACTTAGTTCAACTTTGTTTTCCGCAAATCCTCTTTTGTTTTTTTCTTTCCAAACATTCAACCTTTTTATCATTCATTTCAAAGAAATTTTCATCTTCAAGTAAACCATCTAGGAAGGCAATTTCCTCTTCCTTATTATCATGAATTCCCAAATCATTTTTATTATCACTTTTGAAAACTTCATGATTAAACTCATCATTATCTTTTACAAACTCACTTGTTGCCCATTTTCTAACACAATTCCCAATTTGGGAAAAGAAAGACACAATGGTTTTAACATCAACTTTCGGAGAAATTTGTCTAGATGCCTCATTAGAAATGATTTCCTCGTCTTTTTCAAAAAGAGGGTTCAAATTACTCTTAAGAGTTTCCTTATGAACCTCCCCCTTAAGAATTGACTCGTCATTCCTAGAGGGAAAGTCATCTTTTTTCTCAAAGAGAGGATTTGAAAAAGTCTTGAAACTTGGGAGGGGAAAATCATAACCGAGGAAATCACAATCTTTTCCAATTTGGACTCTTTTGGGATTGGTAATGAGAATCTCTTTGTCTTATTTTCTTTGTTTGGAATAAGTTACGATCCTCATCCCCCATTTTGAAAGAGTCCTCAAGATTATTGTTTGGAAAGATGTGTGAAATTGCACTTATGGAAGCTTTCTTAGGTGAATGAATAACTCTTCCTTGGTTAGTGATCTTAAACTTGTCTAAAAAACAAGCCTTTCTTCTAGTGACTGGGTCAGAAATTCCCTTAACTTCTTCTTTTTGTTTAATAATTTTTTCCAAAAGAGATTCAAAACTCATTCAACATAGTGGATATAGAGAATCTTCATTACTCTTAGAGTTCACAAACATCTTTACCCGATCATCTAAATGTCCATCATATGGATTGACTCTTTGTCTTGACTACCATCCGGTTTAAAAACTATTCTTTCCATACCATCCCTTATCACTAGCTCTTCCCCGTGAACATCAATTAAGACCCGTGCGGTTCTTAAGAAAGGCCTACCAAGTATCAAAGTATTGGTATTACACTCAAAGTCTTCACAACAAGTCGGCCGGGAAAGTAAATTTCCCCACCGGGACCAAGACATCTCTTACCAATTCCTTTAGAACAAAAGAGAGCAATTTGCCTAGTTTAAGGTCATCCGGTAGATTGCATTGCAGGAAGGCCTAACTTTGTGTATACGGAGAATGGCATAAGGTTGATACTGGCACCTAGGTCGGCTAAAGCTTTGCATTTAAACTCACTAAAATTACACGGGCATGAATAAAACTTTCCGGATCCCAAGCTTTTCAGGAAAGCTGTTTTGAGGAGATGATCGCCGGAGCAATTTCACTCACCGGTGTATTAGCCATCTCATTTAACTTTTCTTTGTTTGACAACAAGCTTTTTAACATCTTTTGATACTTAGGCATTAAGATCAAAGCATCCGCTAAAGTAATGTCCACATGAATCTTTTTGAACATTTCCCAAAACTTTTGGATTTGCACTTTATCATTTTCACCTTTCTTTTCATGCTCTACCTAGAAGGATATGGAAGTTTGGTCTCTTTAGAAGGTTTCTTTTGAAAGTGCGAGAATTTTTATACTTGATGCAGAAGAAGCTCTGGGAATTGGATTGGCTACGGCTTAAACGGATCATGAAGATTTTTGGATACGGACGGCTTGGATGTCTTTGGTGCTCTTGTAGCACCTTATCCTTGGTCACATCGGTTTCCTTCTCAGTCAAAGGTTCATTCTATCATAGAGAGGGAGGAATTGGGTGCACCGGTCGTTTTTTTAATGTGTAAGAAAGTTCCGCTTATGTGTCGTAATGGCTCTAGCTTCACACGTGGGTTTGTGATGGTATTACTAGGTAAGGTTCCTGAAACTGATGCATTGTTATTTTTCCCCATTTGCTTTTGAAACATGTTAAGCATCATATTTTGAAAATTCCTTTGCTCATTTTGAAAATCTTGTTGTCCTTTTTTGAATTCTTTCAAATTCTTTTCGCAATTATTCAACAGTAACATCATTGTCTTTTGTTAGGCTTCAAACCTTGAATAAGCAACCAGAGCCTTGTGTACTCGGGTCTTGAATAAGTTTGAAACTTGTTGTGATAAGCCCCGAGTTAGCTCCATGGTTAACTGATTTGGTTTCGGTTCACTATCTAGTCCCATTGTACCCTGATTTCCCATTTATAATCCTTGGTTAGGTCTAGAAGCTTGTGGATTGGGTTGGATTAAAACCTGGTGGTCTCATTTGGTTTGCTAAGTTGGGCCAAGTTGGGAGTCGGTTACCCGAATATTTCCATTTTTGAACAAAATTACCAAACGAAGCGGTTTGTTGAAATTGGTTGGAAAATCTATCATGAATAAAACAGGGTACTCAATAAAACCTCCTCTAGTCATTGGGCAACATTAATTAACACTATGATTAATACCACAAGTGTTACACCTTTCCTCAACGCTTTAATCGGAACGGGAGTAGGTACAAATGCTTTCATTATGTTTTTCATCTCATTCATTCATTTCCTAACTAAGTCAAAGTCCTCTTTATCCCTTCTAATGATGTGCCATTTGTTGGAACTCAAAGTTAGATGAGAATTAGTAGAGAAGTTGGAGGGAGCATTCGTACACACTCGCATCATTGGCCGTTCCTTATGACATTAACTTTGGCTTTGTTTCTCTATGGTTTGTAAGCCCTTCGGTTGGACTTTTATAGAGAAAGTTTCCATCCTGGCAGCAGAACTAAGAGAATCCTTGATATTATAGCTCAAAGAATTATTAGAATGTGTCTAATTGGTGCAACATGAGTGAAAAAACCATGGTGAGGACACTTCCTCTAGAAGTTCCTTGAAACGCTCCCAAGCTTCGAAGAAAGATTCTGAGCAAATTTGACGAAAAATTAGTAATTCGTTACCGTAGACTTGGTGGTTTTTTTGAAGGTGAAGAAGAGTGTATGAACTTAGAAACTAAGTCATCCCATGTAAGAATGGAATTTGGGGGTTCTTTGTCTAGCCACGTTTTGGCAACCCCATCAAGAGAAAATGGAAAGAGAAGAAGTTTGATGGTGGTGTTAGGTACATCCGGGTACCTTTGGTTGTTCGTTATGCTCTCAAAATGACGAATATGAGCATGAGGCTCCTCATCATTACCTCCTCGAAAAATTCGGTTTTGAACCAAATTAATGAGAGAGGATTTAAGTTCAAAATTTTGAGCATTTATGATTGGTACAACTATAGCACTTTCAAACCCCCCGGTGGGAGCTTGAAGTTGCTCGGCCATAGGTCGGTCATCGGCCATTGGAATCGGATCCAAAATGAGAGGGATTGCCTCTTGTCGGTGTCGAGATCGTCGACAATTACGTCTTCTTGGAATTGTGTATTCCAAGGAGGATCGAGTGCGCATGCACTAGTGAAAATAACCAAGAAGAATTTGAGATTAAGAAGATTATTTTTGGGGAAATTTACAATTTTTAATTTTTATTAAGAATGAAAACAAAAAATATTTTTGGTAACCGTTTATTACAAGCTTCACGATAAGTCTTTAAGATTACTCACAAGTGAGCGGAAAAGCTTAGCGAGCCGCAATGACTACTTAGAGAATAGCTATCACTTTTCCTTAAACTCACCTTATGTTTGTAAACCTTAAAGGTCCGTCGTTACCTCGCAGTACCTCACGATTGTTTTGTTCGGTAATTTGAAATGTTTTATGATGGATTAGCTAGATCCAACATGTTTATTATATTATTATTTTTACTAATTCGAATAGGAATCGAATATTAAGAACTTTTTAATTATTTTTTATATCAAAAAATAGCAAAATAACTTCCAAAGGAAGGGTCTTCGAAAACTCTACTTCAACGAATATTCTTCAACAATCGTTCACGACTTCCCCGGCAACGGCGCCAAAATTTGGTGTGTAGAAAACAAATTTAATATACTTATAGTATTAATCCCGTAAGAATTCTTTCCAAAATACTTCTCAAACAAGAGAAATATAAGGTAAAAATCTCACTAAAGAAAACACAAGTTTGTTATTTTTATCGGGGAAGTACTTTTCCTCGGGTCGGGTCCCAACGAAATCGTGAATTGACGATTTGGATAAAATTAAATTAAAAATCAAAATTAAATTCTAATTAAGTTAATTTGAAAAATAAAGAAAACTAGAACTAAAACGGAGGTCGTTTGAATGTAAAACGAAAAGAAACGGTAAAACGCACTCGACAAAACGGGTCTAAGACTGAAATTTATAAAAAATTAAACCTATACTAAATTTTATATTTTTCCTAGACACTAAATGACAAAAGAAAATTTTATAAAAAAGAAAAATATTTTTTTATTAATTTTTGAATTTTTTATGATTTTTCTAAGATTTAATTAATTAACAAAAATAAACTTTTTCTAAAAATTAACACTAAAATTTTTCTTTTATTTTTCAAAAATACTAGATTTAAAATGAAAATTAATGCAAAAAGAATTTTAATTTTTCAACTATTTTTCTATTTTTTATGATTTTTATAAGAAAAAGTAATAACTAAAATCTATTTTAATTGCTAGAAAATACAAATTTAACTGGAAAAATATAGAAAAATGGTTTTTATAAACTACAAAGGTGCAGAAAAATTATGGAACAAAAAGCCCCAATTTCTATTGGCTAATTGAACCCTAATTTGCTTAATTAAAATTATAAACCCTAATTAATAAAACTAAAAACAAAAATATTAACTTTTTTATTTAATTAAGAAAGACAGGGTAAAAAGTGAAAGAAATGAAACAATAGGGTAGGCGGGCTAACTATGGAAATTTTACACAATAGAAGAAACGGGTAACCTTGAACTATTAGACAATTACAAAACAGACCCTACGATTTAGGCTTATTTTGCTTATTGAAAAAGTGAGATTCAGAAAAAACTTAAAACTACAAAGTTATAGAACAGCTTATTTCTAACAACTTTAACAAAAGCACTTTGGACTTTTGACAAAAGAATAAGCTGTTTAATAAGCAACTAGTTTCCTGTCACAGAAAGTATGCTTTTGAGAACTTTTTTAGATTTTGGCTTATTGTGAGCTTATTACTAAATGAAAATGCAAAACAGAAGATGCTATTTGTAGCTTAAAATGTGTACTAAAAGATTCTAAACTAATATTAACCTGTTGTTCACAAACTTAGAAAGAAAATTAGGATGAAAAAGTGCAAAGTCTAATGAAACAGTTTTTAGAGCTTATTTCACTTAAGCTAAAAAGCTTATTTTTGGACCTTTGGTGCTGAGATTTTGGGAATAAGCTAAGCTATCTTACTCTAATCAACCTAGGTAAAAGGATTTGTAAGACTCTAAAAGGAAATGAGAAAATTCAAAGTGAAAAATGGCAAAAAGTATGCTAAAATGAGATGCACTTGCTGGTTTTTTTGCTGATGCATTTGGCTGCTGATGCAATTGACTCAAACACTTACTTGTAGGCTAAATTCTAGAGTGCTAACTTTTTAAACCTACTAAGTCCTTGTATCTAAACCTGCCTTGGACAATGATGAATATTAGAAAGCTATAAATTGCTTAAAGCTTAAACTAATTTGCTATCTAAAGTGCCCTGGTGCAAATGAAGACTTTTTACATTCTAAACTTTGTAAAACTAAACTCTAACTTCTAAAACTTGTTTTAACCTTGATATTAAGAACTAATACATATATGTAAAAAGATTTGACAGTATTTCTTTGACTTTAAGAGTCAAAGAAAGCTTAAACCAAACACTACCTTATACTAGCTGTCAAAAACTTATTGCATCTAAAAACTTTCTAAAAGCTAAAACTTTCAAAACTTTTTATCTACTTTCACTTAAAATGACCTAATAAAGCTTTCAAAGCTATAAAACCTAAGGCTTATTTGTGAGATTAAGCTAGTTTCTCTTCTAGCTTAATACACTAATGTTTCAGTTTTACAAGAGAAACTAAGCTCACACAATTTTAATCCAATTAAAACTGAAAACAGCTAGAGATTGAACCTAAACAAGCATGTTTGACAGGAATTTAACAAAGTTGAATAGAAATAAGCAACTGAATTTAAGCTAAAAATTAAGCTAAATTGAAACTTAAGAAATTTAAACCTGAAATTGTTGTTGTCCCAGCACCAAAGTCACTCTAGTTGAGTGAGTGACTTTAAAAGCTTATAC